>BMAW01017198.1:1627152-1673846 GCA_019974015.1 Nephila pilipes
CTGTTACTTCGTTCAGTTACGTATTGCTGCTAAAAATTTTCTGCGTATTTGGATTAGATGATAAATTTAATAAATGTCAAGTAATAAAATAAATTAATAAAACCAGTTACTGAAAAGATGTCAATTTGACTCAACGTTTCCCCTTTTGCTCTATAAATTTAGGTAAAAAATTATCATTACAAAATGTGAAGTTTGAAAAAAATATGTTCAAAAACTCTTTTTTACCAGTTTAAATTAATAAAGACTTAATTTATTACTATTTAAAATGGCTATGGACTCTTACTTCGGCATACAGATATATAGTATTGAACAACATACTGAAACTAGGGACAGATTGGATAACCTTTGAAAAAAGTTCTTGTTTCGTTTAGAAAGTGCATCAATGAAACTTTTTATATGAATAAAATATTTCTTTGGTCCATACAAAGTAATGCAGCAAACTTCTTTTATAGGTACCCTTTCTGAGTCGTTAAGATCGTGAGCGATTCACTATATGTTGCAGATGATAGATGAAAAAAAAAATAATATCTCTTTCAAGAATGAATATTAGTGTTAGAAAATTCCATTCTTTCTACATAATCTAAATAATTAAATAGTATTTAATTCTTAGGTTTTGAGTTTGAGCAGTTTATAGAAACATGTAGTGTGTGCGTTAATTTTTTTTAATAAATTGGTCAGATAAAGCCAAAGGATAATGGTAGACTACTGAGTATTTCTATTGTACATTCTATTACTAGAGTTAGGGATGTTAATACTTACTTGCTCTTGTTTTGAAGGAAATTGTCAAAATTTACCACGTAATTGAAAATCAAAGCACCATTCGACAAACTGATTCGCAGATCGAAACCTCTGCGTCAAAAAAAAATAAATAAATAAAAAATACAATGCAGTTATTTAAAGTAATACTGGTGATGTATATAAACTCTTTTATTAAGATATGAGATTATTTAAGACATAACCACTACAAACAGATTTTATACAGCAGTTATTTCTTAATTGTATTTATGTCCCATTGAAAAGGAAATTTTCTTTCATTTACATTATTATGGTTTTCGAATTTACGTGATGTGAAATGATTTCTATAAGCTGTTACAGTATTGAAGATATTTATAGCTTCATATAGGGAAAGTGATTGCATTTCAGTTTGAAACCTTCTTATAAAATACAGTATTATCGAAGAACAATACAATTTTTTTGTATGTTCTTCAATAACTGGATATAATTAAAATAATTTTTGAAACTCAACTAATTTGTTTTGATTTCAGTAAAAAAAAGGTTGGCAAAAAATCAGCTAAAAGCAATACATTAAATTCTGGTTATATTTTTTTAATAGTTCTTCAAAAGTATAAGAACTTCTACTAAAAAAAAAGGTCAAAAATATATGTTAAGATTTTGATTCGATTTTTTTTTATAAAAATAATAAATATAGTCTTATTTTGAAGACACTTTGTTCTTTTCTTTGGAAGAAAATTTCTAATATTCGAATAATTTCTCGATAATACAAAACAAAATCATCAATTTTGGAGACAAATAGCTTTATTTTACTTTGTTTTCACTTTTGAATTTAGATCTCCTCAATATAGGCATTAGGTGGTATCGTCTTTCCCTTATATTTCAACTATCCTCGTTCTTATATTTTCCGTGAAGTATGTGTTGCGGCATTCCTATCGTAAAAGGATTATCATTGGTTACATTTGACGTGGCACTGATATATTAGTACACACACATATATGACACACACACACACACACACACACACACACACACACACACACACACACACACACACACACACACACACACACACACACACACACACACACACACACACACACACACACACACACATATATATATATATGCTTCAATTCTTCAAATTAAAAAAAAACTGAATAAAAAAATTAATTTGATGCTATGTATTTGCACTACTCATTTATTAATAGCTATATATTCTTTTAATATAAATGATTCTCTGGATCAATCTCCATAGCTTGCAGTACCATGCAAGTATTTTGGAAATTATGTTTCAGAAATAATCATATAACGAAATGGCTTTTTCGAGGTTGCTTATGAAAGATCAGTTTCTTTTCAGAGTACCTCAGTAACTGAATCAAGTATTTCGCTTACTGTTTCGAATATGCGTACTACAGTTTTTTAAAGGTTCGTATATGTTTGAAAGCCAATCCATTCTGTGTCACATACCTCAAAATGCCGTCAAACTACCAAAAAATCGATTAGTGTTTGAGAATATGGGAATTCTTTCTCACTGGTTTAAGTTCAGAGAATATTCATAAGGTACCTAATTAAGGAATTAGGCACCTAATACGGTAGGCCAACAGAGCATTCTGTTCTGATTTCGTCAATTCAAGAACACTTTGTAGAAGAAAGAGACCTAATAGACCACGTGTTTCACTCGAAGTATGGGCCAGAATTCGAGACTGTTTTGAACTTAGCGCACAGAAATCAACACGTCACGGTAGTCATGAAATGGATTTCACACAACCAACTGTTTGGAAGATTTTTCTTTGGTGATTACGTACTGCGCTGCATGCAGCACGAACATCGACAATGATATGCTCCAATATCTCTGGGAAGGATTGAAATACCGATTGGATGACTGTCATGTAATGAAAGGAAAACATATGGAATATTCGTATCAGTTTGAAAACAAAACTAAAAAAGTATCTCTTTTTTATAAAGTAATGATCATCTTATGCTTGTAATTATTTTGGAAATATATAAGGGCTATTTTTTTCTTATATAGGTCCATTCGTGAATGAGAGTGATAATGACGTATGATCGTGCAGTGCGCACGCACATTTGCTTTCACAGCTGTATTGTCTGTCTGTGTGCTGAGCTAGAGAAATTTATATTATTTAAGAAAATTGAGTCATCAGTAGATTGTGAGATACTATCTGTAATTCTATTCTTGAGGGCAATGAGTGAGTGATGGTGGAGTTTAATGGCGCAAAAGCTAGAAGTGGCCATTCTGCGCCAAACAAGGTGTAACTGTGATCTAGACGTTTGAATAAATGAGTAATAATATTTTTAATGCAGCAAAAGTCAGATGTGGCAATGAGCCAAACAAGGTAAGTGAGTGAGTGTAAAAGTGTAAAGATGTGATCTAGATGTGAAAAAAGTTGAAAAAAATTGGTTGACAAGAAGGAGGGTTGAAAATAGATAATGATGACTAGGTATCGCAGGGGCGCGTCACCAATGTTTACCAAAGGCAATAAACCCCATGGGAAAGAAAGAGATCACTAGGGTGCCTCGGGTGAGTGATGCTCCTACCAACCTAAAGAAGAGAAGCCCTTGAGGTCTTCTGATGTAATCCTCATGGGCAGGGTGCCCGCTATACCCCCATGCCCTGAGTACCCATTTTAGTCGCCTCTTACGACATGCATGAGCTACAGTGCGATTACTTTTTCATACCTGATCATCATACGAGTTATTCTTGAGTGCAAAGAACTTGGTAGCAGCGGAAGTTCACCGTCAGGTTTGCAAAGTTTACTGTTATAATGCTATGATTAACAGTAAAGTTCGAAAGTGGGTGACAATTTTCAAGGACGCGTGGGTAAAAGTGCAGGATGAACAACGTCTGGCCAACCTTCTCTGATTTCTGAAGATTTGGTTCGGGATGTGGACTACAAAATTCGAAAAGACCGACGAGTCATAATTTCAAAGTTATCTAGTCGAATTTCCAGAGGTTTGAAGATCAGCTTTGTACACCGTTGTTTCGGAGAAACTAAATTATCAAAAATTGTGTTCCAGAGGTTTCCAAAACTGCTTTCTGACGATCAAAAACCGAAAAAATTTGGTTGTGCTTTATCGTTTTTGACTCGATCAGTCACGGAGGAGATTAATTTTTGACGACAACGTTGCAGGTGAGGAGACTTGTGTGTCTCTCATGACTTCTAAGTCCAAGCAACAGTCAATGGAAAAGCGGTACACATCGTCGAAAAGAAAAGTGAAAGCCAAACAGATAATTTCAGAATGAAAGATCATGGCAACTGTTTTTGGAGACATAAAATGGATTTTGTTTGTGGATGGCAGAGCCGATGGATTAACCGAGAGGCGGAACAATAAATTCTGATGCGTATTGTATGACCTTGAAAAAACTCCAGCTTGCCATACAAAACAAGCGGCGTGTAATTCTATCTTCCGGTGTAATGTTTTCCGTGACAATGCACGGTCACATGCTTTTGAACAAACACAAGGTCTAATCAGGTCTTTTGAACAGGAAAATCTGGATCATCCATCTTACAATCCAGATTTTTCATGCTATGATTTTCACCTTTTTTGTACTTAAATGAGTAACTTAGCGATCCACGTTCAACGTTGACTAAAAAGTGAAAATTACAATCATGGATTTGACTGCTTCACAGGCGACAGATTTTTTTTGATGTCAGAGTTCAAAAACTTGTTTAGCGGTATGACAAATGTTTGAACAAAAATAGAAATTACATAGAAAAGTAGATAATAGTAAACAGAACATGGAAAAAATATTTTATATTGATATTTACAGTAACTTTCTTTTTATTAAAAACGCACCTTAAATTAGAAAAAAAAAAATCTCTCGTAATAAACTTAAACCCGACAATTATTTTTTAATCCCTCAGTATTTTCTATTTCCATTGTAGAATATAGTCAGTCCTTGTATTTCTAAAGTCAATTTATTATATTTCCTTTTTCTAACGCTCTTTGAGTCCTGTCTTTCTCTGTAAGAAATAATTTTAATGACCACTGCCTTAGTCATATGGTCAAAAGTGATGGCAGAATATTACAAGGAATCAACCTATAACTTATCGGAGATACGTAATGAAATTAGTGATATGACCAATTGAATATCATTTTATTATTTTTCTGGAAAAGAGGTCTAATTGAACTGGTTTTGAGCAAAACTGAAAGGTGGTTGACGTGGTATAGAAATTAGGAGAGGGGATGCCAGCTCAAGTGTCGTCCTCGTCACTTGACCAAAGCTCAAAATTGTGAGGTGAATCGCCAATGGCCTTTGTGTTGCTTCTAGTGCGATGTTATTAAAATCAACCAAGCAGAAAGATATCCTTCTAATGGTAAATGAGCTCGATACTCAATAGTCTCATCGAAACAATAGCCCTATATTCTAATGCTAATTGCACGGGGATGGTTTGAAAAGTTTGCGATTTAACAAAGATAGAAGATATTTTTTTTTTAAATTTATTTTTATTTTTCAACATAGTCTTCTTGTACGTCTACACACTTCTCCCAGCGATGCTCCCATCTCTTTAACCCGTCCAAATAGAGCTCGACGCCTTTCTCTACGAAATAATAGTTTACGAAGACGATAGCCTTTTCATTTGACGAAATTCTTAGTCCTTCGAGCCCAATTATTATATTAGGGAACAAAAAGAAGTCACTCGGAGCTAGATCTGGTGAATAAGGAGGGTGGTCAAACAGTTCAAACCTTAATTCATGGATTTTCGCAATGGCTACCACTGAGGAGGGAGACAGTGAATTATCTTGGTGAAACAGAATTTGTTTTGTTTTTCTGAAAATGTGATCATTCCCCCCTCCCCCAATATCTGTCTTCAGCTTGTCAAGCAATGATGTGTAGTATGCTCCTGTAATGGTTTTTCCCGTTCGAAGAAAATCTGTTAAAATATCTTTATGATTGAAAAACAGTCACCATAACTTTTCCATTACAAAAACAGGTTTTGCTTTTTTCTTTTTGAGAATAATCCTTCACAGTCTGCTGTTTTGACTGCATTTTTGTTTCGGGCGTATAATGATGTATCAAAGTTTAATCTGCAGTAATTAATCGGTGCTAAAACACTGATTTATTGCGCCTGAACTGCCCTAACAGAGAGTTGGAAATACTTATTCGTACACGCTTTTGGTCTAACGCGAGCAAACGAAACACCCAACGCACGGACAGCTTTCTCATGCCTATATCTTGATTCAATATGTGAAAAACACGTTCTTTGGACATATTCATAGCCTCTGCTATCTTTCTCTGTTTAATTTAACGGTCGTCTAGTATCATTTGGTGAACTTAAGCTATATTATCGTATGCGGTTACGGTTTTTGGCCGTCCCGAACGTTCATCATCTCCCAAGCTGATCTGGCCACTTTTAAAGCCAGCTACCTAAACTATTATGGTGGTGAATGATTTTGTAGAGTCCATATAACAGCATCCAATTCCTTTTTGATTTGCGTTGGCGTATTACCTTTCAAAACAAATATTTAGTGACAGCTCGATACTCGATTTTTTTTTCCATTTTCACAAAAACACTTGCATCGAATCACTTAAACGATTATCAAACAATAATTGTGCTTCCAAAATGGCTGAAATTTTGGAGAATACCTGTCGAAAGAGGCACAACCACATTCCTCAGCTTTTTTTACGCGTGCTGCCATCTTCACGTAAGGGTGGAAAATTTTCAGACCATCATCGTGTTTTAACACGATGAAGGTAAAAATTGTATATTTGTGGAATGTTTCTAAATTTTAAAGACGTTATATAATATGTGGATGTTTTAACTATTCGAATTTATATGAAAATCGGATCATTTTTCTGTTTAAAATTGTATTTCGAATTTAGCTTTCCAATTCTTTGACGTTAGGCGAAGATGACTGTTTGATGATTTCACATAAATATACTTTATCTTACAAATAACTACAAATTACACCATTCCATTTCTCTCTCAAATGAATAAATCCCGATTACTTCCGTATACTTTTGACACAATTACACGCGGCCGTGGTAGCCTAATAGTAATGATCGCGATATTCATGGCCGGCGTTTTTCCCGTTAAGTCGTGGGTTCGAGCCTGATGTCACTGAAGACGTAGCGGGTAGATGCACGTTAAATCTGTCGAGACTATGCCATCTAGAAGGCATGGTGTGGAAGTTAGAGAGGGAAGGGCCAGCTTAGTTGTTGTTCTTGGCATTTGATGTGGTTCAGAATTACATGATCCATTGCCAATAGCCCTCCTGCTGCTTTTAAGTGTGACGTTAATAAGTAATCAATTGAGTAACATGTGTTAGATTCTCAAATAAAAAACAAAGAATACTAATTTTCAGTGACTTCAGGTACTTAGATATAGTTTTTATTCTAATTTAAAATAAGGGAAGATCAGAATCAAATAAATAAATAATTGATTGCATTTTATAACATTGAATTAAAAGTATTACCTGTAATTGTAAGATCCAAATTCAAAGTCTATTAACATTAATTTGCAATCTTCTTTTGATGGTGAGTCTTGTCGAAGCAAAATATTTCCTATTAAAATGCATATAAACACTAAGCATTAGATACAGAAAACAATTCCTTTTTACAAAATAGTCTCAAAAGAAGAAGAAAAAAAAAACGAGTACTTTTAATTTGCGTTACATGAATCTTTAAATTATTTTATATATTATTTCTGAAAAGCCGCACGAGTTAAATATATATATATATATATATATATATATATATATATATATATATATATATATATATATATATATATATGTGTGTGTGTGTGTGTGTGTGTGTGATAATTGTGGAGATACCTCGAGAACAACATCCATAAAAACCGAACCATTACATATGTTATAGGCCCGCAGACCCCTAGTAGAAAGCTCCTGGTTTTAATAAACATAATAAGTATATACTTTGTGTACATGATGACTGAACAATATTCGCTCAATTTATAATTTGTGTGAAAAAAAAATGCCATATGATATTATTTTTACCAAAATTAATCAAATCACGTGGCACAGTATTGACATGACTTTATACATGTGTTGTACATATGATTAATCACCAAATAACAATTAGCCTGGCCTACATTTAAAATTTTTTCATAATATTTGGATTTAAAATCATAAATAACTACTTAAATTTTTTCATATTTTATATTGTAATTATATAGACAAGCAAAATAATAATTCTAACACCGGTAAAAACGAATTTTTTGAATATGAGTTTTCTTTCAAACTTCACGCTTTGCGTAGCATAATTTTTTTATATCTTAAATTTTAAGAGCAAAAGGGAAGTCCGAGTCAAATGCAATTTATTCAATGATTTGTTTTAATAATTTATTTTATTATTTGACGTTTATTAAATTTATCATCTAAAATAAATACGTGTATAATTTTTAGTCCAATTAAGCATTATGTTAATCAAATTAGCTACATGTAATTAAATGAAAGCAAACGATAAATTATGTTATTAATTTGAATATATTTAAGCTAAATGTAATTAAAGTTAAAGCAAACGATAAATTTTGTTACTAAATTCAATATATTTAAGCTAAATGTAATTAAAATTATAGCAAACGATAAATTATTAAATAATATATTTGGCGACCATTTGGCAACTTGGCGTAAAATTTAATTCTTAAAATAACTAGTTTTAATCATTTAATTTTTATTAATTAAAATTAAACTATCGTACTGTCATCCAAAATAATTGTGTATAGAAAATTTCATCTCAGAGAGTGCTGTAAAATGCGAGAAAAAAGCTTTAAAATTTTGAACCAGACAAAGTTACTTCGTGAGTTAAAGAAAACCCATTAATAACACTGGGAAAAAACGAGTTTTTTAAACATGGATTTTCTTTCAAACTTCATACTTTGCGTAACATAATTTTTTTTTACAAGAAAAAGAAATATAAATCCTAAAAAAGTTCTGTACAAAGTTTTGCAAAGAACAGATTACCCACCTAAGGTGCGCTTTTCTTTTTATAATGATTATTAAATTACTCAATTTTTTTATAAAAATTAAAGTAAACAATAAGATATCGAGAAATGGACATTAGCAAACTTTTCCGATATTAAAATAAAAGGAAACGACAAATTATTAGATTGAATATATTTAAGCTGCATGTAATTAAAATTAAAGCAAACGATAAATTATTAAACGAAATATTTGGCGACCTTTTAGCAATTTAGCGTAAAATTTAATTCTTCAAATAATTAGTTTCAATATCGAATAAAATTAATTATAGTTATAATTAAATAATTAAATTATCGTACTTTCATCCAAAACAATCGTGTATAGAATATTTTAGCTCAATTGAGGGCTTTAAAATGTGAGAAAAAGTCTTTATGAAATTTTGAACCAGGCAAAGTTACAATGTGAGTTAAAGAGAAAACCCATTAAAAATTAAAATAATTTGAGTAACATTCTTTATATATATATATATATATATATATATATGAATTGCATTAATCAGAAAGAGGAGATTTTTTTTTATTTAATGATGATAAAGGTATGTTTCTGTATATATTAGATTTAAAGATATGAATGACATCAGATAAATTATTGCTAAATATCATTTTAAATTATTTTTGATATTTTATGCAACATCCAAAAATAAGATTTCAAAAATAGGAAAAAACTCTTCCATACTGTACTGTTCCATATTATCTTTCTATTATAGCAACTGAAACTTTACACTAAAAAATAAGCTTCACAACTTAATTCCTGATATATCACTAACAAAATAACAAGCATTTTTAATAAAACTTGGAAAAAATTAAAATAAACTTACCTCCTTGAAGGTCATTATGGCAATATACAAGTGGTGATTTTGTTTTCTTCAGTTCTTCTCTAAAAAGGAAAATTATGGTTTTAAGTTTTAAGTCGTATACTTCAGAAGTATGTGTAATGTTAGCTAATAATGACCCTGTTCCTCTCCCATGATACGCATTAATATTTGAGAGCCTTAGACAATCTACTCGTTCTTTAAGTTGGAACAAAATTGTTACATTAGTTACAAAGTTAATGAAATAGAAATAATAACTTTTTTGATGTTGATATACTTTGAATAAATACGTTTTCGAAGAATAATCAATTAAATGGTCATTTTAAAATCATAAAACTTTCTCACTTAAAATTTGAATAATTATTTTTTTTTAATTCCTGCAAAAAATTTTATGCCTAAACTTCCTGTTTACAGTCAATATGTCAAAGCAGCATTCCTTAATGAATTTAATAAGGGAATAATATATAATATTGCACACAAGTATATGCATTAATCTGTACATCAGTTCCCCCGTTTAAATTGCTTGATATGAAACTAAAGAAATTTATATTAGAATGAGACGAAATATGAAAGAGTGACACAAAACTGGATGGCAACAACAAAATTTTATCTTTGTTTTTTTTTATTCAAAATCTTTCTCTATCTATCATGAACTCACACATGCGCTGGTACTGCATTTTTTTAACTAAAATATTCTTCTATTTTACGTTCAGAAATTTCTAATACTTTGCACAGCGGGTCTTTATTCGAATCAGGACTTGGCCGCTATAACCTAGTGGTCATGGTCGTGAAACCGCTGCCGATGTGATTTTAGTCGAGTTGAGGGTTCGAGCCCTGCTGCCTTTAAAAATCCTTTAAACAGTGAGGCTGATGCACGTTAAATCTGTCGAGGTTCTAAGTCCTCCTTGGTCGTAGAAGTCCAGTGGTCATGGTCGTGGAAGCCTACTAGTCATGGCCGTGGACTCGCGACCGGTGGTTTTCGTGGAGCCTTGATGCTCCAAATGATCCACCTTGTAACACGGTTGATGCACATTAAATCTGTCGAGGCTCAAAATCCTCCCATTGATGTGGTGGGAAAGTTAGAAGAGTGAGGTGCCAGCTCAGGTGTCATCCGGTTCAACTTGACCGAGGCTCAAGATTACGAGACCCGTCGCCAATAGCCCTCGTGGGGCTTCTAGTACGGCATCAATAAACACAACAATCAATCCAAGTCCTTCCGTAGCATAGTATGAAAGTTTGGAATAGAAGTTGCCTGCTCAGGTGTCGCTTTCCACACTTGACTGAGGTTCAGAATGACGAGCTTCATCACCAATAGCCTTCGTGTTTCATCTAAGTCTGACTTTTATAAACATTGAATCATTCAATCCAAATGTTTGCTGTTCACTTCCCTGTAATTTAGATTGAAATTTAAAATTTTTTTTTTTACATAATTTTAATCAACTTTTGAAATTTTCTATCCTTATACTGATGAGAATGAGGACATCGTAATACTTTACTCGTTTTAATTTCTTTCGTTTATGGACATAATTTCTTTTGGATATCATTATCATTTTACATGAATTCAACTTAAAAGATGGACTGATTGACAAAAACAAAGATATCAGTCACTCAATCAGTCGAATCAGGACATGAAATGTGGCTAAACTTGAACGTTGTTGAGCATGTTGTTCGCGATTAGGTTCAGAAGGTTATTATGGCTAAAATGGGGGTGGGGGTATCTGCAGTACTAATTGCTACAATAACACATTCGTAGCCGATGAATAACGGATTTGGATTTCGTAATTCCAAAGAAAGCAGATTGTGAAGGTTGGAGTCTTCGCGTTACGGTGGAATATATATGTAAAGTGGGAAACTCTCTCTCTCTTTCTATTTCGGATGCATTCTCGCCGTTTGGCGTTGACTCAAAATTACCAGGAATATAGGTTGTTTTAAGTCAGCCAGTGGAAAAATTATTACGAACAAAGTAATGCACAAGCACTTACAATAACCATTTTACTTCTTTTCTGTACCAATCACTTAGTTCCACTGCATTTTCTGATCTTCCGGTTATGTCATCTTCTACTAATTTTAGCCACCTAAAAAGAGGCGTGTTTCAACATAAAAAAGAATAATAAAAATGCATCTTTTCCAAAAAGCGATCACAGATTCTCAAAATATGGTAAGTCTAGTTTTAGATGTGTACAACCAATCTCATAGGGGTAGAAGAACGACCCTGAGAATAGTGTATCTAGTGGGTGAACACTCGCAAATCGTGATCGTCACACCCCCTCCCCTCCAACTACATTTTAAGTCTATTTCCATTTTTCTAAATACCATAATTTTGATACAGTTATTTATTGACTATTCCTAATATATAAGACAAAATGCAGGGCCTATTTTATTTAGGATAAAAATGGTCAGCAAACTTTGATATTGCAAAGTGAAGGTGAAAAAAGTAGCTTATGGGTATTTTTATTATATACACTTGAAAGTATTCCATCAATCCAGATATAAACGGCGTAAATTAGAAGGATATATTTTGCTTTCTAGATTCTTATATATTAGGTTTGGTGAATTAATAACTTTTCTAAGTATCATTTTTTTGTAAGAAGCTCTAGCAATAATTTAAAATGAAGTTATCAAGTAACATGTTTATGGTGGGAAAAAAAAAAACTTTTTTTTTTATTGAAAAGTACTTCCCTTTAACTGAATATAAAAAAGAAATGGAAATGTACGTGAAAACAAGCAATTTTCATATAGAAATCATAACTACATTACAGTAATAAGGTCTATAATTTAGCAGAGACAAAAAAAAATGTACCAAAAATTTATAGTGTATTTCAGAAGTCGAAATAGTTGCTCAAAATGTTACCGTAATGATTTTTTTTTTGCGGTATTTTAAAACGTTAAAGTATACATATTTTGTCATACTACACTTCTCGCATTTTTACAACGTTTTTCTGAATTTCACTTGGTGTGTGTGTGTGAGTGTGTGTGTGAGTGTGTGTGTCATCAAATTTTCGATCGTTAATTTAACCAACTTCCCATCAAGCTAGAGCTTTGAAATTTTGGGAATCGTTCGTACTCGCCTAACAATGCAATATTTAGACGTTTGCGACAAGTTTTAACTAATATTTCAATAATTTTAATAAGTCAAGATATTCTTTCCTCTCGGCGCTTTTAGGATTGAGGAAAAAATTTCTTTCTCCCTCTGGGAGCACCGGGCACTCCCCACACCGTATGAGGTATCGTAAACCTTTTGTACTCACAAAGGGGAGATACTATCTCCCCTTTACTATCTCCGAGATAGTAAGGGTTGCTGACTTTTAGTCAGTAATCATTCGCAAGAAAGAAAGTTTCCAATATTTGGCGTCACGTCTTATCACAATAATTTTTTCTGAATTCTGGTTCCAATTTTTTTTTTAATAGAATGGCTTACAAACTTTCAAATGCATGTTTTGATTTTATGAGTATTATGAATTTTTTAATACTCTCACAAATGTCTCTTTTTAAGTAAATTTTAAATTTAAAAATAACTAACAGCTTTAACTAATATTTCAATAATTTTCTCTTATAAACTTTGCCACCATATAAAAACGTTGCTTTTAAAAACGTTGGTTTTTATATCGAATTATTTTTGATAGAATTCAGGACCACCATTGAATAAGATAAGAAGTAAAATAGCATAAGTATTTATAATGAAGTAGATTTTAAAATTGGAACATCAATTTTACATTGAACAATATCATCAATTTTATAAATGGATTAAAAAATTGAAATCTGTTATTATTTTTATACCTTCCCCTCCCCATAGTTCAGAACAAAAATAACACGTACTTTTTCATGTTTTCCGGCAAGAACCAGTGAGTTCTTTTAACGGGCACATCTAAGGCATGAATTTTCGCCATCTCTCTGGCTATAGTTTCATACATCAGCCTATAATCTTCCGTCTTTAAGGTTCTTGACTTTCATGGAAAAAATAATATTATTAAACAGGATATTTAAGTAGAGATAATATTGCTAAGAATATGAATTGTTTTGCTATTAGTATAGGATTTTTTTGTTCAATGACAAATTCATATTTTATATACGAATATGAATTGTTTTGCTATTAGTATAAGAATTTTTTGTTCAATGACGAAAAAGAGAGCAAGAGAGAGAGAGAGAGAGAGATTTCACGCATAAATATTATGATAGAGATTATCGACACTTTAAGTCAAGAATATATCTTCGAATGGGAAAAGTCAGGAATATATCGGAGGGTTAGACCTAAAATTCATTGCACAATTTTAAATTCGAAATAGCTCAGAGAGTAATCATATATTTTTATATTACTGAAGGCGAAACCTACAATTAATTTTAGAAACATTAATGACATAATGAAATAAAGAGACTAAAGTGAATATTTTTTTGTCCTAATCAGTATTTTAAGACAATGTATTGCTTTATGAATTAACGAATAATACTTATGAATATATTAATAATAAAGAGTCAAGAATTTAAAGAATATAATTAAATGGCTTGATTAAAAAAATAAAGAATATGTTTACTAAACTTATTACTTTTTATTAATTCCAAGTATAAAATAGGATCATTTAATCAAACATTATTTCTAACGCCAAAAAAATACCAGAACATCTCAAAGAGGAAGGTGGAAAGAATGCGACTCAAAGAGAGATTGAATAGCACAATTGAAAATGTGCTTCCTAATTTCTGATTTTATTATTTTCTTTTGTCAAGAGCATGTTAATGTGTAGAGTAAATCTTGTTACAAAAAGTATTCAGAATAATGGATGTAAAGTATAATAAATTTGCAATTAAAACCTTTCTCGTAGAATTTCTCAAGCTGTAAAATACTAAACACGTCTCACACAAACAATTGATTTTAGGGGGAAAGTTGGAAGAGAGGGTTATAAGAGATATTAAATGAGTTTTCTATTCTTATACCCCAAAAATAAAGGAAATAAAGCCATTTAATATATATATATATATATATACACACACACTCATGGATAAAAAAAATTAGCGCACCAAGAAAGAGTCGTCAAAATGAAACGAAATTTTACATACGTAATGACTATTTTGATAAAAGTAAACTATTAGAAAATCAAAGAAAAACGATCATTTATTTCAGAGAAAAAGGCAAAAGAACGGAGGATTTAATACCCTGTTGAACCCCCTGTAGCGCGAATGCACGATGCGATACGATTGGGCATTGAGGCATACAAGATCTGTATTATGTTTTGAGACATTTCGTTCCATATTTGCTGTAACCTTGCCTCTAGTTCGTTCAAACTCGTGGGATGCCCAACTCTCCGCCCCAAATGATCCCAGATATGCTCGATTGGAGACAAATCTGGGGATCGGGCAGGCCAAGGAAGGGTAGTAACAGTGCTGAGATAGTCTTGTGATACCCTTGCCCTGTGAGGCCGAACATTATCCCGAAAAATGGCTCCTGGGAGCCATTGCATGAGTGGGAACACATATGGTTGCAGGATGTCATGGTGCCACGGATCAATACTAGGGGTGACCGTGTATTGTAGGCAATGGTACCCCATACCATTACACTAGCTGTGGAAGCTGTGTGTTGCTGTAAAACAAAGGCAGGATTGAGGCGTTCACCACTGGGTCTCCACACACGAACACGATTGCCATCACTGCTGAGATTGAATCTGGATTCGTCGCTAAAGACGACTTGGTTCCATTCCGTTGCAGTCCAGTTTCCTCGTGCGCGGCACCACTCCAAATGGAGGTGTCGATGGGTGGGCGTCAAGGGCAGCACACGTAATGGGCGTCGCGCTCCCAAATGTCCTTCAGACAGGCACCTTCGTATGGTTCGAGAAGACACAGGGGCCCCCAGTGAAGGTGCTACCCGTGCCTGGATGACGGCCGATGAAGCAGTTGGATGCACGCGTGCATTTCTTAAGATGTGGCGGTCTTCTCGACGACTGGTCTGTCGAGGGCATCCTGAGCCTGGTCTTCGTGTAAATGACATCTCTCTCGGATCCACTGGTCCCAACACCTCCTCACAACACAATCAGAGTGGCCTAATTGACGAGCTGACCATCCAGCTTCCATCATGCCGATGATTCTCCCCCTCTCAAACTTCGACAGCTGCTCATATTGTCTTTGAAAACGGAGTAATGGCATGTCTACTTCAGCTCTTCCTTTGTAAAGGATTCAGCACTCTCAAACAAGCTTTGGTTATCTGTTTTATACTCCATGGAGAACTACGTTAAATGCCCTCTGCCGGCTATACGTAATGCGTAATCACGCTGCATTTTCTAATAATTTGTATATCTCCCCAACATGTACCTTCATGCCAAGTTTCGTTACGATCCCGCAATTATTTCTTGGTGCGCTAATTTTTTTTGTCCATGAGTGTATATATATATAGTAATTATATATATATAGTATATATATATATATTATACATGATATATATATAGTATACATGAGTGTATATATATGTATATACTTATATATATATATATATATATTGTACATGATATATATATATGTATATACTTATATATATATATATATATATATATGACCCAGAATAAACATAAGCGAAACTCTATCTATCAGATCCATACAGATTAAAAGCAGTTTTTTTAACAGGATAAAAAGGTTAATAGAATGATTTCACCTTGAATGTGTAGAACTTACGGATTCAAAATTTGTAAGAAGGTCGATTTTTTAGACATGTGTAGCATGCAATTACTTACATTACGTTTTAAATTTAAATAGGCAAACAAAGGTGAACACTTACTGGAATGAATTCTTCTAATCTTCCATTAGGAAACACCCCGAAAAGCTTAGGTCCTAATTTTCGTTCAGCCAAAAGCATAAAGGTTGCTGCTTCTGCGACCACAACACCTTCTTCTTCTTCTTGCAGAATGCCATATATTCTGAGGAGAACTTCTCGTGGTATTTTAGAGTTTTTGATAACAACACTGTCTGGGAGAGCGCATCGGTAAAGAGAGTTCGACAGCCCTCCACTGAAATTAGAAAAAAGAAAACTTAAATGACAAATTGAAACAAAAGAAACGTTTGCAGTTCCAAAATGATTTTTATGGTTGTGATAGATATTTTCCCGAACAAGTGATTAGTGTTAGTTTCAAAATTTCGAACGAAAAAAAACCCCTTAGTTTTTACGAATTTTTCAGAGAAGGAAGAGTAATTTTTTTTCGACAGAACATCACTGAAATGTTCTGAAAAATGAACATCTGATGTTCTTTCTGTGCTATGATAAATTTTCAAACTATACAAATATTTTCTTCAGAAAAATCCTTTTAATATTATAACAAATGAAATAAATGTTATACAAATTTATCAATGGTGAAAAACTAAATTTTATAACAATTAGAAAAAAATTCGAAAGGTATTTTTAGTTTCCCAAATCTATATTTACTGACGATATTCATAGAACGAATATTTTCTCATTCTGATTTTTTCATTTTCTATGACATGTCCGTATTAAGGATTGGCGTTATTTCGAGCAAGAGAATAAGTATTACGTCTTTGAAACCTATTCCATAAGTAATATATTCCAAACAAAATCCTACTAATTTGTCATTTCTTAGGACGCTTATCTTATAACTTTTTTGATGCAGCCAGAGTGATTTTAATTTGAATTTTTTTTTTTTTTAAATTATAAAAAATATGGCTTTAGTTAGTGGAATATTTTAAAAAAAGTAATAAGATATACGAACACATGTTTTGAAAGTAATAGAATATAGTAGCATATTTTCTGAATATTAATGAATAGTATTATTAATTCCGAATAGTTAGATTTTGGAGCATATAATCTGAAAGTAATTGAATCTATTAACGCTGTAACCTATTACTTAAAAGTAACTGGTGTACCTCTTGTCTGTACGCTTCTGAAGCTATTGATGCGTTATAAACAAGACATTCCGATTTCAAGGAGTTGAAAGTTATGTGGTTCATATACAATCAATCAATGAATTTAATTGATTAGAACTTGATTGTGAATTTTTATTATGTGAGACAAATATGAAGGCATAGCATGTAGCATTAATATATTTGGCACTAAACAGTTTTCTCATATGTGCTTTTTTTCTCTAAGCGGAAATGCCAGAAATTTTGGAAATTAATTTTTGATTGGTTTGGTGTCACAGAGCACAACACAAATTTTTTTTTTAAATGATGGAGGCCAAAAATGCAACAATCTTTTTTATTTGATTAATATTACATAAAAAGAACTTTCTTGCGAAATACATGTATCCCTAATGTAAAATGTTACTGATTTTCATAGTAAAGTAAAAACTTTTTAAAAATATACTTCCCAACTAAAAATTAAATGATTTTATATGCTATTTACTAATAAATGCTTTTATTGGCTTTGCATTCTTGACTGCAAATTTATTACATTTTATTAAAAATTATGCGAAGAAAGTTTCTATTAATATCAATTAGAAATAAATATTTTCAAAAGATAGAATAAATATAGTTCATTCACTATAAAAAGAGTTATTTACTACAGGACACGATAAGTGTGAAAATAATCTATCTAACATTTTTCTTTTTGTGAAATAACCGCATAGTCTTTGGAAATTACTTTAAATTATTGATTGAAACTCCTTCTGTTAAAAAAAAAAATGGAGGCTTAATTTTTTAAAATTTCCTAAAAATTTGAATTATATTTTCGAAATGTAAACACAACATACAATCTTTCAATAATAAATGTGATTCATGCATCAGAATAAGACAATTGTCAACATGTGACTCTTGCATAAAAAAGAAAAGAAGATGACTCCGTTACAATCTCTAATGGTCTTAGATAACATTTGATAGCCAGTTAGTTTGACAGTTTCATTGCGATTTTATTGATGACAATTTTAGAGTTGATCTAGAACACTATATTGAGTCGCTGGGATTGAGTTTCCTCGAATTAACCGCGCGACCATGACCAACTTCATCAATTGTTACAATCCTTTACTTCCTGCTTCAAATTGACCCGAAAAACAAAAAAACGCTTACCCGGAAGTTGAGGGATAATTCAATTTTTTTACTAAAAACAATTTTGATGTTTCGACTTTTTTCCTTCATTAAAACTTATCAAACGCTATATTACCGCACTGAATGGCCTTCAAAGCAGGTCGACCAACGCTTGGAATCTGATTTATTGCAGAAATTTATACCAATTTGAAAACTCTAGAAAATCTGGGAAAGATCTGTGTCACATAGTGGATGACATGCACATGTGGCCGTAGAAGGCAATGATTGTTGGGACCAGTTGGCCAAGGCAGCAGGATTGCCCAATGAGAAAGCTTCCATCCAAAAAAAGTTTGCCACCCTCTTTGACGCAAATGCGATCGCAAAACATAAATTGAGAGATCTCTCATTAAAAAGAAGCTTCAGATATAAGGATAGATCAGTAAAAAATACAGTTATTAGAACATATCATTTTAGAGGTATGAAGTTTGACAGTGAGAATGGAAGGACATATATTGACTCTGTCGAAATTACCTAGATATTGTAATGTCGCCAATGCACATTTTTAAAAACCCGGTGATTTTATGGGTGTGGCAATTTATAGATGAATTTTCAGATAAAAAGTTGCATATTGACAAAATCGTACAGATAGTTGAAACTGTTCATTTAACCCGAGGGTTTTCTGTAGCTGACTTTGTAGGCATGACAAAAAATAATAAAAGTAATATTTTCAACTTGTAGTTTTAAACATTTTTCTAAGATTTCATGAAAAAGTAAACATATGATATTAGGTTGAAATTTTCATGCATTCGAATATATGTACCTATCTTCTGAGACAATATTTCATAGATTCGACATAAATTAATTTTCCATCTGTTACTGTCATGCAAAGATGGATATATATATATATATTAAAATAACAACAAAATGTTTGGATTATAATAATATTCCATAAATGTGTGTACATGATTTTAATTAAAAATAAATGTAACACAATTATTTTCATTCATTGATGATGATTCTAAATTTATTTATAACAATGTTGAAGTTAAGATTGCCCCAAAATATAAATAAAATAAAACAACGAAGACGCTTAAATCTGATTGATCTGATTAATGTGATCTGCTGTTATTGATAACACTAGTATTATCAATAGCTGTAAACTTTAATCCATACAATTATTCAGTTTAATATATTCTTAAGAATTTAAATTATTAACTAGGTTCTCTGTGTGTCCAATAATATTTTTTGCAAAATTTCAACTTGATTTTTCTCAATTATATTCTCTAACAGAATTAAGCTAAGATTTAGTGATGGAATTCATAATTTAGAAACATATTTATACATAGAAAGCGACATTTATTTTCTTTAAATACTTATAGGTTATCGATACTATTAAAATTATAAATATTAACAAAATTTATTAAGAGACTAAAATAAAAACCGCAGATAATTATTTCTTTTCCTGAGTAGGTAGAAAGATTTAACTGAATTTAGTGTTTCGATATTATTAATGTTATCTATTGCATTGAAGACACTAATATTATTAATAGTTATAAACGTTAGTTCATATTATTATTCGGAATTTTTTAGATTTAAGAGTTTATATTATTAAAACTAGACTCTGTTTCCCGCAATATATTACAGCTACCGAACTTAAAAAGTGTGTTAAAAGCATATTACAAAGAAGATCATCAAAATAGTATTAATGTTGTTCCAAAAATATTGCTAATGTTAAGGTTAGAGAAATTCTCTGATATAACTTTTTACTCTACTTACTTCTTAAAATTTCTATGCTCTCTACTGTTTTACAATAAGGTCTAATTCGGGGTTAGGTATTCCAGTATTCTGTAATTGTTTCGTTTTCCTTTTGACATAAATGTTGTCCTTGAGAAGTACTATATAAGGATGATCTGTCCGCTCAATATGTACTAAGTGAGCTCATAAATTAATCGAATAAATTTTATAAGGAAATAAAAAGTTACTCTAACGCTTAAATAAATTTATCTCCTTCGAAATAATCGCTAGAGAAGCTTTTGTAATTTTCCCAAAGTTTATTCAGTTCATTGGAACACTCTTTAAAGCCATTGGAAATAAATGTTCTCAGAATACGCATAACATTAATATTCGAGTCGTTTTTGAATCTGAGGCGGTTCTCCTCGAACCGCTTGCAGCTTTCCCACCATGCCATGAGGCGGCGCGTTAGAATAACGTATTTCTGCATACACTAATGTGCAAATTACGAGTGATCAGGGTGAGCACCTATGGTACTGGTATGTATATCCGTGCATCTATCGGAACACAGCAGAAGAAAAAGTGTTTTGCCTTAGTGATCTCATTACTGTCCTCCGCCAACTATCCAATGCGAATTACTTCCTATACCTGTCGAATTTGCTTCTCTCCGTCGAGTCATGTCTGCAAAGTTACTCCACAATCGTTCTTTGTCACTGTGTTCCATAGTTAGCTTTCTGATTCGAGCTGTATTTTTTCAATTATCCAGTAGCTATTATTTCTGGAAATATAAATAAATGATATTTTAAATATTAAACTGTTCTGGATCCTTCGCGACTACTAATCTGAGTCTTTTGAATGCGATATATGCTTGAGCATCTTATTACCTCTTCAAATCTCTGGCCATTTATGGCCATCTTAAGCTACAAAAAGAGGAAAATCAACTGGCGATAGGTTAATTAGTGTTTTTTTTTATCAGGAAAGTAAGGTGTGGTATTTATCACGGCAAATGTATGCTTAGCAAGATATTATTGCACAGACAATGCTGAATAAGGTATAGCGTTATCATGTAAAAGAAATCATTTCCCGGAATCAAAAAAATTTATCTTATTCGCCTTATCGTGCTTCTTAATCGAAAAAGTAACTCGTGCTAAAAAAAACTAATTAATTGTTTGATTTCCTGGGATAAAGTCATGGTGAATTTACCTTCAACACTTTCACGTCCACATTTAAAATGCTTTTACCACTCATACGTATACTTATGTTCTTGATAATGATAATCACCCCAATATTCTATGCGAATCATCTCCAACTTTTCCACAGCAGATTTACCTATTTTATATCAAAGTTTTAATGTTATAACGTTGTTGCATCTGGATGCAAATTTTTTATCTACAGGCTTTCTCATTAACTAAAAATGACAACTGCGTTTTAATATACAGACGGCAAATTTTTTTTAACCGACTTTAACAAGGAATGGAAATGTCATCCTTTCTCTACCCATAAAACATTTATTCTTATACTTTTTTATTTTGTCGTTTCATCTTTTAAATCGTCCATTTTCTTTATCGGATCACATTATACTTTTGAGTTCTTTGCAATGTAACACTACTTGTGTAATCTCACCTCAATAGTATTGCCGGGACAGCTAATGGAATATGACCTTAAACTGCATTGCCCGTGAAGCTTCCGAGTTCATAAAAATACCAAACCCACAAGACGTACCAAGAATAAAACGTTATTTTATTTAACTAGATAAATTTGTACGAGTATCAACTTAACAAACAAAATGACTATAGAATAAAAGTTCAATTTTAATCAAGTTCATGAAATTGTTTTTCATAAATTAATTCTTCACACAAGAAATAATACACAACGATAAGATTCAGCTGTTAAACTTTTTCTCTATTCCAAATATCTGTACTCTCGTTGCTGGATCGCAATCGGAAACTTGCAAATGTGTAGCTTTCTTACTTTATCTGGACAGTCAGCGCCCTCTTGTATCAGTAATATATATTAATGAAAATATTATGAATAAAAATAAATTTTCAATTAAAATTTCCATCGATAAAGACAAGCCTCCGCTTGAGTTAAATAGATTAATTAAATAACATGAACTGGAAATTTTACTAAATTTGAATTTAATAATGCTGCACAAATTTTAACTATGCAATACGTGAAGCTAGAAATTATCTTGAGTGTGAAATTGTTCTATTCGTTGCTGTAAATCCTCACGATATTCCAAAGGTGGTTTACGACGATCCTTTTTAAGGAAATAATACAGTTTGAAACATCGATTTCCTTCCGAGCACTGATAAGGAATCTGTGACAATTCAGCCCATGAAGAACTCAATGTAGCACAATATATCGCTTTACGAACTCTGTGTAGTACAATTAAGCGTATCAAAAACTAAGTGTGCTACAATTCAACCAATGGCGAACTCATTGTGGTACAATTCAGCGCGCAACAACATTGCACGACGAGATGTATCAATGAAAGAAAAGAAATAACTTTTGTATGTAACGCCCCTATTTCATTAGTGACGTAATGAACTATCCTGACTCAGTACATAATCAGCGAAACTCTTAAATCAATGGGGTTGAATGGTACCACACGTAGTTTGTAAATACGCAGAGTTCGTAAAGCGATAAATTGTACTATACTGAGTTCGTGATGAGGTGAATTGTACCACGTTGAGTTCGTTATGGGCTGAATAGCTTCGAATAAGAATGATCAAAATATACTCGTATATTATTAATGCGGAACGTTCACTTAATCTCGTTTTTAACCAAAGATTATAATTAAGAATTCTGTTTATCTTAAAAACAGCAAATAGTAGGATTGAAAATATTGGACACCAGTCTAATAAAGCTCGAGTGATTACATCCGAGAATATACTCTGGGAAGATCACTTCTACCTTCTCGCACCTATATTGTGTGCGCAACAATTTTATTTCTTCTTCTATCTCCTACTATCTCCAATAACTCTTATCCCCCTATGGGATAATTTGTTATTCATAGCATTTTCTTTTATATAATAATGCTAATTTATATAAGTCACAGCTCATTTCAGTAGGTGAGCTTCTGATTTCAAAGACCGCAATAAAATAGTCAAAAAAAAAAAAAAAAAAAAAAAAAAAAAAAAAAAAAAAAAAAAAAAAAAAAAAAGTACGAAGAAACCCGTTACATATAGGATCAGCATCAAAGTACAATGGGTGACTTGTCAAAAACAGATAACAACAACGACTGGTGACGTAATTGTTTTAATAGTCTTGTTAAAGTTATTGGAGTTATTTTACTAAACAGACTGACGGAAAGTAAATTAGAACAGCTATTTCCTGATCAACCACAATAACCACACACAAACAAAATCGAATTAAGGTCACAAAGACGGAAAATCTAAATAAACGTGTAGTGCTCTGGTTTCATTTCACTCGTCTAACTGTGCCATCCCAGTTTAGTAAAATTCAGTCTCTAATTTAACTGTCTGACAATGAAGGAATCAAATTGGCTCTATTCGAACTTTCGAATATTCAAAATTCAATATCTACATTACTACTTATTTGGAACATATCTCTAGACGCGTCCTAACCTAAATATTATAAATTATTACTAATCTGACACTGTATAAGTGGATCCGAGCCAACTCTAAATTTGTAAATTCAATCCTACTACACGTCCATTCACAGGTGAATGCTCTTAACTAACATCGAATCATTAAATCTTTTTCTTCTTATGAGCGCACGACTAACTTAGACCTCCTAAACTTCCAATCTCTATTACAACTCGCCTATTATTAAATTATTCGCAATTTTTAATCACAACAATCTTACAACGCTACACATCAATATTTTTAAATATAATTTACATGAGTCATTTACTAGAAGAGGTCCTGAAATCAAATAACGTCCTAAGACAGCTCCCTAGAGGTTGGTAGAAGGGAAATAAGGGAGAGAACTTCATTAGAAATGTATCGTTGAAAAAAATTATAAAAATTATTCATTGGAGGAACATGTTCATGGAATCGAACTTAAGCTCTAAGTATAACGAGTTATGTTGCTCTGATGACGAAGAATTTCTTATATTTTGTGTAAATTAATTGTTTTTACTTTTCTTACAATATTATTTGAGATACTCTGTATATGATACACTTTTTTTAAGATCTTGAAAAAGTAAAATTATTCAAAATGAATATTAATTAGATTTAAATAAGTGTGCTTCCAAGCCCCAAGCTCCCCAGAAGCAATTACTATCAAGAAAAGAAAATACCTTCTTCGAGTTCTTAATGCATTTTCATTTTCACGCGCAAAACATTCTTGAGTACAAAAACGTTGCCAATGTTCTCAAGAAGAAGAAGGAAAGCAGACGATTTATCCATAAAGATCAATTATTAAATTAAATATCAAAATTAAGAATAAATGATAAATTATCAAAGCAGACAACGCTATTCTGTTCGGCTATTAAAATAAAAGCAGACGATAAAATATATAATTAAATATATCTTAGCAATATGTAAATATACCTTAAGCAAACTAAATGTAATTGTAATTATAATGTATAATAATGTCCATCGTTTGTAATTAACACCATGTATCCTTTATTTTATGCCCACGCATTTGTGTCGATTCCCTTTTGTCAAAACAGCAATATGTTAAAGAATTCGCTCGCTTCAGTTTCTCATACAGTTACATATATATCTTCAGAGAAAACTTTGGCTTACTGGAAGAAAAGAAATCGTTAGAACAGAATAAAATCACAACGAACGAAAGTTAAAACTGAGAATAATTGTGAGTTTATTTATAAGTTAAATATTAATTTATGTTAACAATTTAAATGTTTATAGAAATAATATGTACAGGATATTGTTCAGGAATAGTTTTCTTCTTTTTCTGAGAGATCAATGAGTATGATGCCTTTTGCATCCTAAAAAATCATCGAATAACTTCTCCAGCAGATGAGACGGTCTTTGCCTTCTTTGGAGCCGATTCATAGTGAAGCAAGAAGTGCTCTGATTGGTTTCTGGTGTATAATTTTGTATTCATATCTCATTGACGGTAACATCAAACAAACTACCATAGCAGCAATCAAAATTAACTTGAAATCAGTGTAAAAATTGTTTGGGAGTAGTTTAACAAATGGTAGTCCACAGAGGTAACATCAACTTGCCTTAGAAATGCCATCTATTGCCAGACGCAGGTACTTTTCAAATTTCCATCGTATTAGACGTCCTGTGTTATTTCTTAATTTATACAAGCAAATAATATTACATATATATTTATATTTAAACCAATATATATATATATATATATATATATATATATATATATATATATATATATATATTACATTATTTAATATAAATTAAGAAATCAACACGGATTAATATACAATAGATAACAAAAAGCAAAAAAGTACAATATAATGCTAATTTTTTTTCCCCTCAAGAATTTGCGTTATATGAATCAAAATTTAAACCAAGTTGCAAAATATGATATATTAAGTTTGATAATGTTAGAATTTGTTTCTTTTCATCTTAAAGCTTGCATTTTCCATATTATAGAGAAAGCATGCCCTTTTTTGTTATTTTTCATTTGTGATCAACTTGCACTGGTAATTTTTTTAAAACAACTATTCTAATGTTGCATGCGAATATCAAACGCGAGGCAGAAATAATTAAAACATGAAAAAAAACCTGCATTGTTTTTGTTGTTTGTGTTTCAAAATGTTCAGTTTTTCCCATAATCTGTTATTGCTTTATTTCGAGAATCGATAAAAGTAAATCATTGATCTACAGATTATCAGGATGAAATCTTCTACATAAAAAATCCCATAGAATATAAAAATATGTTTACTTCGGATAGTTTTTGATTATAGGGAGTTTAATGAACCTGCAGCCCGCAAAGTACATCTACTATACCGAGAAAGAGATGCAATGGAAAATCCGCTTGGAATTCAATTGGTTCATGCGTGTCCTTTTCTGAAAAAACATTCGAGGTTAAAATTCCTTCCATGTAATTATAAAAATATTTTCGAGACACATAACTACATTTATTAAACGATTTACTAAATAAGGCTTACGCAGTTCAGAATAGGAAAAAGGGAATATTTCTTATGGATACAATTTAATATATTATATTTTTCTGAAAAAAACTTAGAACCTAATGGAAATCTGAAGGATGTTAGTTTATTAACATTATTTTTTAAAGTGTATGAAACATAATAAAAATATCTTTGTAATTAAGACATTTTAATTAAGCTGTTTAATGGGCATATGATAAAATGTTAAAAATTCTTAAGATTTTTACATAGTTAGCTTAGATACTTAGATGTAGTTTATTGTAGGTATATAGATTTTATATTGTGTTAATTTTAGATACTTAGGTTTATTTAGGTTTTATAGCGGGTTGAATTTAGGTATTTAGAATAAGTATTATTAACTAATGTAAATATATACTAATTTTCGCATAGTTAATTGAGATATTGAAGCATTTATAATTTTTCAATATTAGATATATATTGTAGGGCTCACTTTTTTTTTAAATATAATTGCATTTTTGACATTCAGTCACAAAGAATATGATTAAATATTAAAAGATTGCCTTAAATATTTTTTTTTCCATGTACACTATTATTTATCTAGACTTATATAAATAATATTATAAGAACACATCTATTCAAAAATATGTTAAAGTAAAATTATTTTTTCAGAAACTGTAGGAAACCAACTCTCGTTAGTATTTGGACACTTTAAGTATGCATTTAATTTGCATGGAAAATATGCAAATAAGAGAACATAATATCATTTTGTTGGCTACCCTTTAAACTAAAATTTTGCTTCACTTGTGTTTTGACATATATTTTACTAGGTTTCTTTTTCGAAAATGTTCGGTTTTGTCACAATCTTCTATCAATACTGCTTTTATTTGGGCTTTTAAGAAAATATCATATTTCCTTTGCCTCTTTTAAATAAATCCCACAAATATCTAAACATTTTAAGCTTAGGGAATATAAAGGATGATTTATAGATTCAGTAGAATTATATAGCAACCATACATAAACCTTTATGTAGAATGGTGTTTGAGAATTATTATCCTCACACTTAAACTTAAATGCGTTTCAAGTTTATTTTTTGAATGTTTATATACTAAGACTTCACAGAATGCTGGGTACAAACTTAAGTTCTCATATCGCAATCTTGAAATCGTATCCACTATCAAATAATATTCAGTAATAAACAAATATTTTCTAACACTTTCTTCCGGTAGTAAATTGTCAGTGTGATTTATATATGTTATATAATGTGTTGGAGCTTCACTGAAAGTGCATAAGTAATTTGAGAAATAATTGTGTGTGAGAGAGAAGGCT
The DNA here is from genome assembly GCA_019974015.1 of Nephila pilipes. Classification (NCBI taxonomy): domain Eukaryota; kingdom Metazoa; phylum Arthropoda; class Arachnida; order Araneae; family Nephilidae; genus Nephila; species Nephila pilipes. The sequence continues at coordinate 1,654,704 of BMAW01017198.1, forward strand.
GAAAGATGCATAAATAAAATAATGTTTATGATGTAGGTCACGCGAAAATCCTTCAAAAAATTGTAACGTGAGTGAAATAAAACAGAGCTTTCCTATTTAGATTGAGTTATCATACTGGGTTTCTTCGAGAAATTATTCGATTAGAACTTTTTTCCGAAAAAGAACGGATCATCTTTCTTTGTGAATTGAAAATAACTCTTTAAGACATGATAACAAATGTAGTGCATTTCCTGACTATATTGAAAGCACCACAATTTATCTTTTTCAGACTGAAAATTTCCCTATCAAGTTTATAATTCAAAAACAGGTAGAATTTTTCTCATTTATCAGTACTTTTCCCGCTCTTTTTAATATCTGCCCAGAGGGAAAGGCATCCGAATGAATTGATTTTTGGAATTAACTTATAACACAGCGTAGCTAAAACAGGACTGAGCTAATAAATAAAACAAAGTTTTCGGACTGAGATAATAAATAAAACAAAGAATGTATAGAAAATAAATTTTTATTATCAATTACTCTACGTCTGAGCCTTGAAAAGCTGAGTATCATTTCACGCGATCTTCAAGCTACTTTAGACCCTGTTGGATATCTTCTGCTGGAATACCTCCTACCTACCTCGAGATGTTATCTGAAGTAACCTTGATATAGTCAATTCATTGACCTTCAAACTGCAGTTCCTGCTTTGGAAACAAAAAGCGATTCGCCGATGCCAAGTCCAGAAAGTACGGGGAGAGGTGTACACAGAGGTGAACATAATTACATTATTTGTGTCAAAATTTTTCGAATAGCTGCTTTGTGTAGTGGTTCATTATCTTGCATCAAGAACCAATTTTTGTTTGCGTTCAAGTTTGGACATATACGTGCGAGGCGGTCGAAAAACAGATCCACTACATGCCTGTGGAACTTTCCTTTCATTCAATGTGGGACGAGATCCTATTACCCGACTCGTCTGTCATATGTTATTCTAACTTTAAGATCTAAATTTTAACTTAAGTTCAAGCACAGACTAATTAATTTAAATAGTCAGTTATATCCAAAAATATCTTTATTTAATCCTCAAAAAAGAGGGATGCTGTTCAATAATTTTACCTTCCTTCCCCGCAAGTACTTTTAAGTTCAATAATGTATCGAAGAATGCGTTTTCCGCAGTTTAATGAGGGTACATTTTGCAATTGCTCTGTCAGCGTTGAGTCCTAAACTCACTTTTTCACCAATACACGCCAGAATACTTCCACGCACACCATACTAACACTCTTCTTAGTACCATAAGCTTAATTATTTTTAATTCAATTCTCTGTCGCTTTTATACGACTTGATTACATTTATTCACTCCACTTCCAAAGTTTACTTAATTTTCATCATGGTCCATTTGATTAGGGAGAAGCTGCGAGCTCAAATGTGAAATCAGAAAGAAACCCAAATGTTAGATGAAGGGAAAAAAAATCACAGATAGTCTATATTACTATTGTTTGTCTTTCAGGAATAAATTCCAATGAATCATTCGTCTGTAACAAAAAAAAAAGTGTTACTAAAATTGGAAACATAATTTCTTCTTCTTTTGGTCAATCGATTCCACATCCTTAATGCCCTCCCTCTGTTTCGAAATTTTCCGTACTATAAAAACATATTCGATCAAGATAAACAATCGTCATTGTAATCGTGCTTTATCCTTTAATAACTTTTCCTGGCAGATTTATAACTTTTGTAACAAAATTTCATCACATTCTAAATATGATGCCATTATAATTGTAAATAACAAATCATATACAAAATGCGGAATCTTGACGACAACTCAGTACAATCAGATATAACTTGTCAACCAAATTAGAAAAATTTCAGACTCGATGTTTCAGCTTGTCCTACGCAGTGCCTCATACATAGTCTATTACATAAGTCTTTAAATTATTTAGTTTCAAAACTTTTTAGTTGCATACATTGTATACCGTATCAGTTCATATAACTTTTTATTGCACACACGCAAATATGGTGTTTCCATATAAATATACAATTTTTATATTAATATCCTAATTTTTAATATTTCCCTAATTACACGTTTTCTTATATTTTATGAAAACGAACCATCGGTGTTTGTATTTTAATATTAAAAAAAGTGATTTTTAAACTTTATCTCAAATATGATCCTGGTTTTAACTTTAATGGATCCTCTAAAACATGATTAAAAGTAAATAGTTTCCCCAAATACTATTATCTCTAAATGGTAATTTTCAGAACGTTTTCTTAAGAGTGAATTTTTTGATGCTTTAGATTTTTGATTGATTGATTAGTGACGTTGCTCTTTGAAGCACCTTGAAGAATATTAGCTTCAATGGATCCCATAATTTTGAACCTCGGTTAAGTAACAAGGATGATACTTGAACGAATACCCCTCTACAAATTTTCACACCATGTCATTAGAATGACTTGGAGTCTCGAACAGATGTAGCATGCATCAGCATCGTTGCTCGGTAGATCTTTAATGGCATCAGAAGTGGAATTTACTATTCGACGAAAACAAAATCGGTCGTGACCATGACCACTTGGCTACCATGGCCACTGGATGCTTTAGCAGCTTATACATAAGATATAAATAAATCTTCATTGCGACAAAACTATGGAATCTTTATGCTAGAGCCTAGCTTCGAATTGGAGGTTTTTGATTTGGTAAAGATTTTTCTTATGGTAAAAGCTTTTCATTAATTCTCACACAAGATGTTTTTTTTTATTGGTAACCCTTACAATACAAGGGTGGTTCAAAAAGTAGCTGTATTTGAAGACAAATAGCATCATTAAGGGGAATTGTTGTAAATATTGGGCGCTGCCATCTATTAAACGGAACAGAAACAAATTTGACATTGATTCATAAGTTAATTTTGATTTGGTAGTCATTTGATTGCTCCTGCGTCGAGTTGTTACCTACGATAAAACTTGGATTCATCATTTCGCACTGGAAACCAAACAATAATCAAAAGAATAGGTTGCTTCGGGTGAATCTGCTCCAAAGAAGGCGAAGATGATCTCAACGCCGGAAAAGTAATTACGAAAAATTTTTGAGGTGCGAAAGGCATCACGAATACGAGTATCTGAGATTTAGATGGTTGTCTGGTGAGTCATGATGCTTACTGAAAACAAATCTGTTTTGATGCTACGAGGGCTATATCTTTGAATGTTTAAGGACTTATTGAACGATCCCATAATTTGGCAATCTAATTTAAAAGTCTATAAATTTTATCCAAAATTATTTTTAAAAAACTGTCGAATATTAAAGAGTGATTGCATTGAGACATATGGACATATATTTTTAAATAACCAAATATGAACTGTTCAAAGCCGACCAGGATTGAAGAATAACAAAAGCAAAAAACTGAAACAAAAATTTAATTTTTCTAAATAAATATATAAATCCTATCTCAATAATTTATTTTTACTGTCTATCTAGTTTCAGAAATACTACTATCTATTTTTAGAATCTCCACGATTAGAGATCGCATTCTTGTGTCAGCATTACGAGTAATTTAGACTTTGTTCTATCAATAAAAGATGAACAATGTTATCATTTTAAGTGTAACTTCTGGCTTCATAAATTCAACACCTTTGTGATTTACAAATCACTATCATAATCCACTTCCTCTAAAGTGTCTTTTTTGTATTTTTAGAAAGGTTTTTAATCTTAGAATGGGGCGAAGTTAAAAAAAAATTCACGTGTGTTTTGCATATATACAACAAAAATTCTCTCTAGTGAACATTACTTGCTATGGTATCTACTGTGATTTTCTATTCATTGTTGTTCCAAATATGAAAAAAAAAATTACATAAAATACACTATTAGAAGTTAGTTGTTAACATGCTGCTTCAAGTTAATGCAATGAAAATTTATTTGTTTATTATAGCCTTTTCTGTTATATTTTTAGAGAGATTTTTTTATTCTTAGAAAAGTTAGTGTCAAAAATGTCATCGGTAATATGCGTTTTTCGAAAACGAAGCTTTCTAACGAATGTTACAGAGGGATAGTTACAGTGATTTTGCATCATTATTGCACTAAATGAAAAAGAAAATTCAACTCAATTAAGAAATAATTCCATACAATTTCACAATTGCCTAAAATAACATAACGACGAGAAGAAATTTCAAAAACTTTATAATTTAAATTTAAAATTTAACCTTTAAATATAGATGTTTGCCATGTTAACATGCTGCTATAAATAAAATAATACTAATTTATTTGTTTTTCTGCAACATACTAATTCATTCACAATGATTCGTTTCTTTTTCAAGGCAACTGAGACGTTACACTGCTTCAAAGTTGACATTTTTTTTTTATTTTACAGTGAAAAAGTAGAGGGCGCATCTCTAATTTCGTAGATGTGTATTATTTTTGATACTTAGATAAACAGAACATTCAAAAATTGAATTTTAAAATTGTACACAAACGTATCACTCCATAGAGAAAAATATCTGTGTATGCATATTCTTACTGTGTGGTCTCAAAATTCGGTTTTTTAGAATTTTGGATACACTTTTTTTTTACAATCTACTTAATCCGTAGTGCTGATATTTTGTACTTCATGGTGGCCGCGGTAGCCTAATGGTCATGGTTTCGGATTCGAAGCCAGTGGTTTTCGTTCAGTCGCGGGTTCGATCCTTGGTTGCCAGAGAACCGCCGTGTAGCCGAGGCTGAAGCACGTTAAATCTGTCCGGGCCCTAAAGTCCTTCCGTTGGTGTGGATGTTAGGAGAAGGGGCACCTGCTTAGGTGTCGTCCTCGTCACTTGACCGTGGTTCAAAATTACGAGGTCCGTCTCCGATAGCCCTCGAGTTGCTTCTAGTGCGACGTTAATAAAAACTAAACTTTGCACTCCATGACAATAGAAATATTTTCTATTTAGTGAACAAATATTTTTTAATAAACTTACACATTTTAATACCTGTGTGGTGACTGGGTGTGAAAGAATAATCACATTGTAGCTCTTGCATGTCGTAAGAGGCGACTGAAATGGGTACCCAGTGATTGTGGATATAGCCAACTGGGGACTATATCAGGGGACTGTCCCTCCTTGTTGAATAACTTCAAAGCTTTCCTTCTTTAGGTAGGTACGGGCATCATAACTCCGAGGCCCCCTAGTGAACTTTTTCTTTCTCAAAGAATTTATTGTCTATGGTTAACACAGGTGACACGCCCAAGGAAACCCTAGCGATTCTTTTCTATTACGACCCTTCTTGTCAACCAATTTTTTAAAAACCTTTTTTTCAATTTTTTTCACACGTTTAGATCACAACTTTACACATAACTAGCTTTACACTCACTCACTTACTTTTTTTTTTGCGCCATTAAAATACTATCACTCATTCGTTTTTTCAAACGTCTAGATCCCAGTTATACCTTGTTTGTCACAGCATAGCAACATCTGGCTCTTGCTCCATTAAATTCTACCATCACAGATCACTTACGCGCGCATTTAAGCATTGCTCGATATTTATATGAAAAATACGAAAAAGTTTTATAGCAAAATTTAAAATTTTTAAAATTTTAATAAATTTAATTTTTGAAATTATAATTATGCTCAGTGTATAGAATGTTACATTTTTATTTTAACTTGGTCATGCATAATTATTTATGTTTACAAATGTGATTTTTTCGCATAAATGATACACAAATACTCAGAATTCTTAATTTTAAAATATGACATTCATCCCTTTAAGTTTAAAAAAGTAAGGAGTATTTAAACTTGGCTCAAAATAATCTGATTTTTTTCTTGTCGAAGGAGTTTTAGTTACATTAATATATTTTTCTAGTCACCGAAAAAATTAATGCAGAAATATAATTAGTTTATCACTCGCATTCAGAGAATTGAAAGCATTTAATCAATAACAAACGAAATGAGGAAACATTTCATTACATACACACACATTCTTTTATTTAACTCTGTGACTTGAGCCTTCTTCTTCTTTTTTTTTTTTTAAAAAAAAAAGATAAACTTTTCCTAATATTCAAAATTATTTGCTGTGACGAACGAACAAGTAACTAAATATTGTGTAACTAAATATTTAAAAATATTTCTTCCGGTATAATTTCAAGACACATTTAGATAGTTTTAGTCATTTTCTAAATGACAAAATAACTTGTGAATACATTGTACTTGAAATGGCAAGAGATCTTAAAAATGTAAGTTTTATATACACACTGATCTTGAAATTTTGGTTTAATTAGTCACCTATGGGGCTATTGTTTTAGGTGGTTCACTTTTGGCGTACCAGATTACTTTTCAATTTTTTATCGTTTGGTTCCGTTTTAATTACATTAAGTTTAAATATATTTAAAAAAAATAATGTATCAGTTTTTTTTAAATGTTAATTAAATGTAGCTAATATTTTATCGTTTGTTTTAATTTTAATTACAAGTAGCTGATATAATATTCAATTTAATAATTTATTGTGTGCTTTAATTTTAATTACATTTGGCTTAAATATATTCAAAATCATTATTTATCGTTTACTTTAATTTCAATTATATGTAGTTGATATCATATTCAATTTAGCATTTTATCGTTTGTTTTAATTTTAATATCGGAAAAGTTTACTATTGTCAATTTCTCTATTTCTTATCTTTTACTTTATTTCTTATATTTAATTGAATAAATAATAATTATAAAATAAAGCGCACCATGGTGTCTAAATCTGTTCTTTGCAAAACTTACCATATAACATTTTTCATTATTATTTTTTTTCAATCTATTAAAATTCATTTATCTTTTAAAATTCAGTGAAAATTTAGTGAAGTTTATATTTGTCTTTAAAGCAAAAAATATACATTATCCAAATGCAAATTAGTGTGATTCGGAAACTATGTACGAGCGTGTGTTTGCGTAATTACATGTAAAAATTATTGAAAAATATTTTGGAAGCAAATACGGAAAGAATCAATTGAGAACTATTGCTTTAATTACATTTATGAAACCAAGTGTTCTGTTGTGTTAATATTTTTCTATAGCAATACATCGAACTATTGTCAACAGTTTTTCGCATAACACGAAAGTGAGTCAAATAGGAACGAGAACTGTTTTTTTTAAATATCGGCAGACGATTTTCATATACTTTGCCATAACAAACATAATAATGTATTTAAAGTTTAAATAATCGCTTGGCTTCATTTTATTCTTCATATGTTTATTTATTTATCCACCATCCATTTGAAACAAACCGTTCCAATGTCACTGTATGAAATAAAACATTCCAATGTGGAATTTCGAGCATAAAGTGAAACTACTACACCAAAAGAAAAAAAAATTGGTTATATGCAGGAAAAGTTCTCTTTGCCGTTTTAGAGAATTGTATGCTTTGATTCTCATTACAAATGACGCACAATTATTGCAATATCCAAGTGTAAACTGTTTGAGAAATTTGAAACTAAAACATATTGGTCTAAAAGGCATTCCATTGTGAATTGTAATATTCTCCTTCACCCTGGACAATGCATGACCCCACACAGCAAGTGTAATACAAGAATACTTAAAGAAACTTTAACGGACAACATATATCCTTCTATTTTCCCAAGAGTCGAACTGAACACCTTCGTACAGTTATTTTTTTTACCCCTCCTAGGAGCGTTAGGAGGAGAAAGATTTCAATCGAATGAAGATGATGGAAGAATTTCTGCTCAATTGGCTCTGTTCTTTTTATCACTCAATACTTTGGGAAAAAAATGTGTACTATATCATAAAGGAGGATATAGCGAAAAAAGTAGCATTGGTGCAATTTATGTTAGAAGTATTTCAGATAAAGAACCTTCAAGGAAGTCTCGTTTGTATTTCATCTACCTCGTATATTGCCGGACGTGAAACTTCCTAAATAACCATTCAGTTGTGCTCCCTGTAAATCACGTCAGAAGAATTGAGAAAAGAGAAATTTAAGAGATGTATATATATATGTGTGTGTGTGTTATTTAATCATAAACAAGTCAGGAAATATTCTCAATAATTAAAAATAAAACGATATGTAAGAAATCATTACGATACCATTGAGTAAAAAATGTGCACCAATCCCATAAAACCAGATAAAACATTGTGAACAAGGAAAACTAAATAAAAATAAATATTCATATTTAATTGTAAAAAAATTATATAGCATAGGAAATTTCAAAAGAAAGTAAATAAAGCCAAAAGATAAATTGACAATTACCAAAATTATAAATAAAAAAGATATAAAAATCGAAAAATTGTAAAAAAACCCCCCAAATCTTAAGAAAACTGAAATAAGTATAATATGTTTATAATAGAGTGAAATAAGTATAATAGAGTACAATATGTTTATTGTAATAACAGGTTTTAGACTGTGTGTTAAGTTGGATTATTCTATAATTATTGGCTAAAATATTCCTCGCAATAAAATATATTATTTAAAAAACGGTAATGAACCAAAGATACACATACGCACTCAATTTTTATACATTCCTCGTAATTTTGAACCTCGGTTAAGTGACGAGGGTGACATCTGAGAGGGCATCTCCCTTTCCAAACTTTCACACCATAGTAACGGGAGGACTACAGATCTCGAACCGATTTAACGTGCATCAACTCCGCTACAAGGCAGTTTTTAGTGGCACTTTGGCTCGAACCCTCGATTCGACAAAAAAAAAAAAAAAAAAAAAAAAAAAAAAACCACCCGACGCGAGTCCGCGCCTCTGATCCCTAAGCTATCGCGGTCTCTACCAAGTATTGACTTACCAATAATAATCTTGTAACAGTTATTCAACTTTTAATTCAAGAGATAATTTCAAATTATTGGTACTTTAATTTATTTCGAATGTATAGTTTGAAAAGAGAACAGCAAAATAACAGTTATTTAACAAGACTAAGGATTAATTGTAATTTTTGAATCAATCTTTAATCCAATATAATGTTTAATATTATTAACAGCTTTCTTTTACAGAGAAGTAAAGCAAGGCAAGAAGACTAAATGAAGCTTTTAAAAATATTCTTAGCAAAAGATGCAAATAAAAATAAATTACGCAATAAAAATGTTCATAATTTATTAATTATAATTATTCTGAAATTGAAAACTGAACATTTAGAGAGGTGAGATTCTAAAGAAAAAAAAATCATAATCGAGATATAAAACAGGGAAATATTGCGTCTGCTATCCTTAGAATTAACAGAGGTAAAAAATTTATATATATATATATATATATATATACATATGAAATTTATAATATTCTAGAATTGTTTAATTTAAGCAATTTTTAAGGATAAACATCCCGAGAAATGTACAAAAAATATCTTGAAATTAATTTTTTTAGCTACGTAAGTCATAATTCAAAAATAAATTGTTGAAAGGGGTTTATTAATTATATGAAATAATTTAAAAATGATAAATAATTTATTTACTTTCCCTCTGTTATTTTAAATTTTCTTTTTAGAAAATTATGGGAAAAGTAAAAAAAAAATGCGTTATTGAAGAAAAAACATTAAACTAACCATGACTTTATTTATACTTTATTCCGCTTTCATTTTTGAAAACGTATACTGGCTTATGTGTTGTTAGGTAACAATAATTGTAAGATTTTGACATGCTTTTTTGACATGCTGCTGTTACAAAAGAAAATATTGGTAAACGCTTTTATGTCAGGAATTATACAAAATGTTGAAAGAGAAATACATTTTAAAAGATGAAAGGTATACAAAGTACTCGTGTATTAATTCGTAGGAAAAATATTTCATTTTTAATTAAATGTTACATATTATTGTTATTTTATAATCCAATATACCCACTAAGTATTGAACCTGACGTATTAAATGTATTTATCTGCTGTATGACCTTAATTCGGATTTATTTTCGATATTGAGCTTACATTACGAACATCTGAATAATCATATTGGAGATTATTTTTTGGGTTAGCTGTTATTATCGATGAAACATTGGAATAGAATGGGCTCCAATGGCTTGTCCACTATATTATGAAAGTTAGGAAAAATTAAATCAAATTTCTAAGGATGAATTACTTTTTGTATTTTGTGTTCCATATTTCTTTATGTTCTATATTAATATATATTTTATTTTGCATCCCGTATGAATATGCTCTGTCTATGTTCTGTATTAATAGCTTTATCCTATATTCTATATTAACGTTTCATTCTAGGTTAAATTTGATGTTTAATATGGAAACACTGGAATTCTTTATTGTGGAATAAGTGAAATGTGTGTCTGGGTAATAAGACTAATTACCATTCTTTAAGGTGTTCCAAGAAAAAGATGATTCTATATTAATATGACGATTAGTATTGCTATTATAATGACTATGATTCTACATTAATGTTTGAGGATTCTGTAATGATAAATATTTTGTATTACACTTTGTTCTAGCTTCTGTATTAATAATTTTATCTTATGTTCTATAACAACATGGTTTATCGCATTTTAAGTTTGATGTTTAAGGTGGGTAATCTGGTGTTTTAGATGAATTAACGAAATGGCAATAGAACTAAATGTCGTTCTCTAAAAATACTCTAAGTAAAAGACGATTCTACGTTTATAAGACGATTAATATTAATATTATATAGTGACAATGATTATATATTTATAATGACGTTTTAAAATTATAAACATTCTATATTAATATGTCTTATCTTATATTAATATATTATTTTATGTTCAGAATCAATAATTTTTCTTTATATTCTACATTAGCATGCTTTATCCAATGTTATATTCCATTTAAAATTTAATATCTAACACGGAAAAGCAGATTTTCCAGAGGAATAAAAAAAATGGCGATATAAGATCAAATGCCATGTCTTAAAATGTACTAGGCAAAGACGATTATAAATTAATATTACGATTAATATTAATATTACTATGACCCCATTCTATTAATAAATATTTCATATTAATAAGCTTTATTCTATGTTCTATATAAATACATTTCATCTCATATTCTATATTAATATGTTTTATCTTAAGTTCTGAGTTAATATGTTTTAGTCTACTTTTTATATTATTATGTTTTATCCTATGTTTTATTCTATATTCTATGTTAATATATTATATTCTGTTTTCTATATATGTATTTATTTTCTCTTTATCTAATATTTATAAAATAAATAACACAATTTAATGCTTAAACTGATTTAAAAGTAATATAAGTGTTTTATATGAAGCATGCCATTAAGTTTATGAAATCCTATACTGTTTAGATACTTTTGCATAATATAAACCGATTTTTTAATCGTTTTCAGTGCATTTAAAATTTTCGCTTATTCGGTTGTGTTCCAAAGGAAAAAAAAAAAAAAAAAAATCTTACCTGACGGCAGAAAACTGAAATTCAGATATAGAGATTTCCCTCCACGGTTCACCCAGAAAATCTTGACAGAGTTTCAACGCTTCTTCCTTTATGTTTTCAATATTTTCAACAGGAGATTCCATCGTTGTACTCATTTAAGAAGAAGAGATCTTAGTCCCTGTGACCGATCAACTTGACTGAGATTACAAAAGTGAAAAAAAGACTGAACCTCAGTCACATTTTCTAATCTCGAATTCCTGTGTTTGAGATTTGATTCGTGTCACAGCGACATTATCGTTCAAGTAAAGTAGATATGACGGCATTAAACGCGTAATAGGGCTGTGATAACAGGAAGAGACTTTTATTGATTCAATCAAAAGGCTTATCAAAGAAGTGACGAAAAGTTTTTTTTTTAAATAATAGTTTCGGTAGATCCTTGAAGATCGCCTTGAAGGAATTCGGAGTTTTTTTAATATTTTCTTGGGCACAGCTCACAGTCAAGATTGAAAAGCCGGATTTGGGCATTTCATTCGCAGTCTTAAGGTAGATTTACTTTCTCTCTTTACAAAGCACATTTTTCTACTTAGTAAACTTGAATGAACTAAAAATTTTCAAACTTATTACTTAAGTAGATTAAAAACGAAAGTAGCGTTTTAAAAGTGTTATTACTATTGAACGCACAATATTGTGTTTTGTTTTTAGTTAGAATTTTATTTCGAATACATGAGCATTGACAAAGAAACTCGAAGCATTCAAAATTGAAATTACAATCAGAAATTGATGAATGTTTCTACAAGTTTATAAATAATATTAATTATTAATGCACTTATCACGGGGTGTTAAAAATGGTGGGAAATATTTTGAATTCTTTGCATGAAATAGTTTGGTATACAGCTCACTCACATTAACATTTTTTCTAAAATATCTCTGGAAGAAATTATAAAATTTAAAAGAAATATGGAACATAAAAACTACGTAGATCATTTCCTACTGAATTTTTCAAGGAAATCAGGAACAGTAATAGCAAAACTCTTTTGGTTAAGGCTTTGAGAGACGTAAATATAGTATTTTGTAGGTGATTTCTTTTCTATTTTACGAAAATGAACACATCAATTCTTTTCAAACTGATTTTGTTCGCAAGTTCGGAATATGCGAATTCCCAACAACATGTTCTTTTCGGAAATAAGCTTACCTGTTTTTTTTTACTCTTTGTGACGTAATTACTTCATTATTTAACTCTACAGCCATCTTAAAGTTTAATTAAATAGGTAATAAGTTCAAAACTACAATTGAAGATATATAAGAGCAGCGCAACACTCTTTATTTTCTATCAATGATTTGCAAGATCGCTCTCTCTCTCTCTCTCGAATCCCTCTTAACTCAGTTAAACCTAATTTACGTTCAAACAGTAAAGTCTTAGCTTACCAAATCACTCATTCCGATTCAAGCACTTTCCAATTAAACAGGTTTGATTCCTACTACTCTAACTAGGAGTCACTTCAGTCCAAACGATGAATTTTGATCATTCAGTCCAATTTACAATTATCTATACGCTGATTAGTATTCTCTCTCTTCTCTTTCCTTTCAATTCTGTTTCATTTATATATATCCTTATCTCTAATTCAATTTGCTACACTTTATATTTTCCTCTAATTTGACAAATCACTTTTCATTTCGGAAGGAAAGGAATTGTAATTTTTTGCAGTTCAAATTACCAAAAGCCTCCGATTTCAGCTCCGATTCCGTCCCTCCTTCACTCGTGAGATATTTTTACTTTGGGGTCTTTTGTCTCTTATATAATTGACTTATGTTTTCACTGACGAATTAGATTTTAGTACGATGTTTGTGAATTTTTTTAAAAAATGAACTCCACACACATACGCAGAATAAGGGATACATTTTTCAGAATTTTTGTTAACAATGCTTAATAATGGAACAATATGAAACAAGAAGGTGGATCAAATATCAACACACCTTTTTTAATAACAACTGACAATTCTGAAGCATTTGACATTGCAAACATAATAAGTTATTTAAAGTTTAAATAATCGATTGGCATCGTTTTATTCTTTATATGTACATTACTTGCAATTTATTCAGTTGCTATCCCCCTGGAACAAAGTAGTCCAGAATGAAATGGCGCACATAAAGTGATTCTGATTCATTAAAATCAAACTTGGATTTTCAGCTGGAAAAGATATCTCATTTTTTACAACGTTTTTCTGTATTTCACTTGGTGTGTGAGTGTATGTGTGTGGGTCATCAAATTTTCGATCGTTAATTTAACCAACTTCCCATTAAGCTAGAGCTCTGAAATTTTGGGAATTGTTCGTACTCGCCTAACAATACAATATTTAGACGTTTGCGACAAGTTTTAACTCATATTTTAATAATTTTAATAAATCAAAATATTCTTCCCCCTCGGTGCTTTTAGGATTGAGGAAAAAATTTCTTTCCCCCTCTGGGAACACCGGGATTTCCACATACGCCACATGGGGTATTATAAAATTTTTCTACTCACAAAGGGGAGATAGTACGAGTTGCTGACTTTCAGTCAGTAATCATTCGCAAGAAAGAAAGATTCCAATATTTGGTGCCGTGTCTTATCACAATAATTTTTTCTGAATTCTGGTTCCCATTTTTTTTTAATAGAATGACTTATAAACTTTCTAATGCATGTTGCGATTTTATGAGTATTATGAATTTTTTAATACCCTCACAAATGTCTCATTTTTGGTAGATTTTAAAGTTAAAAAGTATTATGTATTTCCCTTGGTGTGAGTGTCATCAAATTTTTTATCGTTAATTTAACCCACTTTCCATCAAGCTAGAGCTCTGAAACTTTGGGAATCGTTCTTACTCGCCTTATAATGCAATATTTAGACATTTGCAACAAATTTTAACTAATATTTTCTTTAATAATGCAGTTTAGCTCAGCCACTTGGCGCGATTTCAAAAATTGGCACCAAATTTGGCGATTTTTTTCCCCCCCCCCCCTAAACGTTAAGTTCGTAAAATGGACCAGGGTAGCCACATTTGGCAAAATACCACCAAATAATTCTTGTCGCCAAGGGTGGTTGGGTTAAACTGCATTCCAACCATTTAATTTACCGGATGAGTTAATTAATTTTAGTGAGTTTTAACGTTTTTATGTATTTCACTTGGTGCGTGTCTGTCTGTGTGTCTGTATCAGTGTGTCATCAAATTTTCTATCGTTAATTTAACCAACTTCCCATCAAGCTAGAGCTCTGAAATTTTGGGAACCGTTCCTACTTGCCTAGCAATGCAATATTTAGATATTTGCGACCAGTTTTAACTAATATTTCAATAATTTTTGTAATAAACTTTGCCACCATATAAAAACGTTTCGTTTTGATATCGAATTTTTTAAAGATTAACACGGTAATGTGTACATTGATTTTCTTTAAAACAGACGAAAAATTGAAACTGTAAACCTATTACTTTTGGAGAAGGTCAAAGCAGCATATCAGTTCTAAGGATGTTCCACTGCGATCTACAATGTTCTTTCCCACGACAAAAGCAGTATTCCACACATCTATTGCAACTTTAAGAAGAATTAAAGAAATTTCATGAGACAACATTCGAACATCCTCAGTGAAAACCGACCAGACTCAGGACCTTCGGGCTATTATTTGTTAGGGCCCATAAATTAATGTTAGTAGAAGAAAGAATTTCATCGAATGAAATAGAAGATTTTGTTTACTTGGCTCCTAATATACTCGAATTCTTTTTTATAATGCAGGAATAAAAAAAATCTCAACACGTTGTAGAAAATATGTAAACCTTAATAACACCGGTAGAAAACGAGTTTTTTAAACATGGGTTTTCTATCAAACTTCACATTTTGCGTAACATAATTTTTTTATACCTTCAATTTTAAATAATATTCGCCTGTCAGTAACATTCATTTTCAGAAGCATTCGCTTGTCTTGAAGAGGAGGAGCAATGTTACGAACATGGGTTGATGCTCTCTTGCAACGCTTAGGAAAAGATACATTTACAAAGATGTCACCAGTTAACAAAAGATAGTTTAAGCAATGACTCCCTTCACCTTGGCAACATTTGGCGACATGGCGAGAAACTTGGTGTAAAATTTAATTCATTAAATAATTAGTTTTAATCGATTAATATTTATCTTCTAATTAAATTACCATGTTGTCATCCAAAACAATCGTGTATAGAAAATTTCAGCTCAGTTGAGCACTTTAAAATGTGAGAAAAAAGCTTTTAAGGTTTTGACCCAGACATAGTTACAATGTGAGTAGAAGAAAACTCATTAATAAAGAAAAGTAACATTGGATAATTTCGGTATTTCAGAAAATATTTCTTTAGCAAATGTGGTTTATATTTGATCCACCCTCGTATTATAATTATTAATTTTATGATTCATGAATTTAAACTCGATTTTGTCTTTAACTTCACTCATTCATTTCAGAGAATTTCCTGTTGAAGGAAGAAAATTAGAATGTATATTCGTGTGAATTTATGGTAAAAATAAATCTTATCCGTTGAAGTTAACGTTCTTACATTGCTTAAAAATGTTTTGTAATAATAATTTAAATCTACTTAATCACATCAGCTTGTATAGTCAATGGTTCTGAATGTTTGAATTAAAGTGAGGTGATTAAGTTGATTTAAGATAAAATAGATGATTTTAGGTGAAAATTCTCTTAAAAAACTTTATTTTGCAAAGCTAAAAAATAATTTTACAAAACTAAGTATAGTGAATTTTGCATTCCTTAAATCATTAATTCTGTTTAAATCGAGGCCGCAGTAGCCTAGTGGTCATGGTCGCGGACTTACGGTCGGCATTTCGTTGAGTCGTGAGTTCGAGCTCCGTGAGTAGTTTTCTGGAGCCACTAAGGACCTAACGTGTAGCGGGGTGGAGGAACATTAAATCTAGGCAAGGTTCCTAGTCCTCCCTTGATGTGGTGTGGAAATTTGGAGAGAAAAGTGCCGGTCCAAGTGTCGTCCTCGTCATTTAACCGAGGTTCAAAATTACGAGGCTCGTTGTCAATAGCCCTCGAGTTGTTTCTCAAAGAGACATTAATAAATAATCACTCTATTATATCAAAGCTTCTTCATATTGTGTGTGTTTCCAAATTCACATCGGTCCTGTTATTTTATTTGCTTGAAAATCATCAGTATTTAAAATGAGCAACTAATAGTCTTCAGAATATAATTACCTTTTATATATCTTTTCACGTTATCATTTATATCTCTCTTACAATTTATACAGAATATTGAAACTTCTACATGAAACCGGTACTTTCATTTCATAAAATTATCAAAATTTTAGTCAAATTAAAGGGGCAAACAAGCCAAAATATACATAAGACAGTTAAATTAACAAATAAAGGTAATGTAACGACACTAACTTCAGGAATATTGTAAATTTCAAACGAAAAAAATTCGCTTACATCAAATTAGTACAGGATCTAGAGTGCTTCTTTTGTGCAGCAACGAAAAATTAAAAAAAAGAAAAGGAATCTGACACGTTTTTGGTATAACAGACGATTATATTATAGATTTGAGAGTTAGCAATGAAATACGAGGTTGGTCTGAACAGTTTCCGATCTTGGCGTAAAGATGGCTGTACTCGTCAATGAAGTCTAGGGAGTGGAATCGCTCACCTTTTGACAAGTACTCACCAAAATTTCAGCCATTTTGAAAGCGCAATTGTTGCTTGACTATCGTTTGAACGAGTCGATATGAGTCGTTGGTGAGTATGGAAAGAAATCGAGTACTGAGTTGTCATTAAATATTTGTTTTTTAAAAGCATTTCGCCTACACAAATCAAGGATGAGTTGAACGCTGTTTACGGGGTCTCTGCACCAACATTTACCTTCGTGAAATTTTGGACAGCTGAAGTTAAACTTGGCCCAGCTCGGGAGACGATGAATGTTCGGGACGTCTAAAAACTGCAACCACTAACGATAATATCGCTAAGTTCACCAAATGGTGGTAGACAGCCATCGAATAAAAGTGAGAGAGATAGCAGAGGCTATGACTACTTCCAAAGAATGTGTTTGTCACTTATTGTAGAATCAAGATTTAGGCATGAGAAAGCTGTCCGCGCGTTGGGTGCCGCTCTCGTTATTCTCGTTCTCATTTTGCTCTCGTTAGATCAAAAATGTGTTCGAATGAACATTTCTAACCCTCTCTTGGCTCCGTGTAGGCGCAATAAATCATAGTTTGGGCACCTATTAATTACTGTAGATGAAGCTTGGATATACTGTTATACGCTCGAAACAAAAATACAGTCAAAACAGTGGACTGTGAAGAAGAAATCGGCTTCAAAAAAGGCAAAAACTTTTTTCGGCTAGGAAAATTATCCAAGAGTTTTTGAAATAGCCATGGAGTTATTTTAATTAATTATCTTCGAACAGGAAAAATCATTACAGGAGCATACTCCGCATCATTACATGACAAGTGGAAGGCAGAAGGAAAAACTGCCACATTTGCAGTAAAAAAAAATCTGTTTTACCCAGACAATGCACCGTCTCACTACTCAGCCGTTGCCGTGGCAAAATTCCATGAATTACGGTTTGAACTGCTTGACCATCCTCCTTACTGACCAGATCTAGCCCCGATGCGACATCTTTTTGTTCCCTAATCTAAGAATTGTGCTCGGAGGACAGAGAGTTTCGACAAATGAGAAAGCTATCATCTTCGTAAACTTTTATTTTGCAGAGAAAGGCGTCGAGTTCTATCCGGACGGGTTTGTGAGATTAGAGCACTGCTGGGAGAAGTGTGTAGACGTACAAGGAGACTATGTAGCAAAATAAAAATAAATTTGAAGAAAAAATGTCTTACGTCTTTGTTAGTTCGGAAAATTTTATACCTCCACATAAATATACCCCTCGTGGAAAACAATTAGAATGAATCCCGCCAAGGACAGATATTTGAAAATATTTAATTAGGGTTATTACATATATTTTACACTACGCGTTAAGAAAGCACACTCAATTTGAATTTCTTTTAAAAATTCTTATGGAACACACAGCTAAAATCCTGAAATCTGATGAAGAGATTCTGATTTCATATTCGAAATCAGTCTTCAGAAAGCTACAAGAAATGGTAGAAATGAATTTTTTTCAGAATTCTCATAAAAGATCTTATTTGAAGTGATGCAACCAAAGTAATAGAAGCATATATTGCAAGCTATAAGAAGAAATTCTTACGGATTTGTGATTCATTAAGATAATTTTTACACATACACATAAACATACGATGGAGAGATTAAAACTTCATATTTTAAATTGACAGTATGCAAATTGTTATTATCAATAAAAAAATTTTTAGTACTGACACCACATTTGATAAGTATGGTGTGTATATATATATATATATATATATATATATATATATAGTTAAATTTAGAAACAAACAACGTTCTTCAGAATTTTTATAAATGGCCTAATTAGAAGTAATACAACGAATTAAAATCAGAAGCATATGTCACGAACTTTAAAAATAAATTCTAACTAATTTATGAAAGAATTCTTAAACGAAAGTCTTATTATATATTGGCAGCGTGAAAATTATTATTATAAAAAAAGGTTGTCAGAGATCAAATCTTTTTTGATAAGAGCTTGGTAGTAGTAAAATTGAGAAAAATATTTATATTTTCTTTTATTTTTGACTAAAATATGGACAAAATTTTGAAATACTATTTCTAAAATTTTATATAATTATCCAATTCTTGAGGCATTGAAGAAAACAGAAACTTATGGAAAAATCAACTTTCACAATAGTTTTAACGTTGAATTCACATTTGATACTGTTAACATTCTATTCTGTGAAAATGAGACTAGCAATACGCGTGGGTAACTGGAAACGCGAAGTACAACAC
>BMAW01017198.1:1673871-1702875 GCA_019974015.1 Nephila pilipes
TTGGCCACAAAATAAAATGAAAATTGAAGTTGTTAACTTATTACATATTGAAGAAATTACAGTACTTCTTCAAAGCTTACCTGAACGAAACTTTCATAAACTGCAATATGTAAACCTAAAACAGATATGCTCATAAAATTGAATCAAAGACAAAGCTCAAAATGGAAGTTTGTTCAAGGACTTCAATGCCTCTAAGTGAAGCAACAGAATAACATTATGATCAGAAAGAGAATAGGAAGAGGTGATGTCTTTATAGATTTGGCAAACTAAGAATTTGCTAATCAGCCTGGTGATACTAAAATTCACACTTTTGCATTTTGAAATTAGAAAGTAACGAATTAAAAGACAGAATAAATTGAAATAGCTTAAATAGTAAATAGTTTTAAAGATCTTCAGCATAAATTATTATAGACATGAGAATGTCCATAATTTTGAAAGACGAAAGTAGGGTTTTACACCTGCCATCTTTTTGCCGTCCTAAAATAACACAAAACTCAAATCCACAGAGAACAATTCATAAGGCTCATTATACATAATGTTCAGAGTCGTACAATGAGGATTTGAGAACTGCAGTTTTTATTTATCTATAGACCTTTTTAAATTTCAAGAATCACCTGAGCACACATTAACACAAACACAACATTAATTATTGATTACCACTACTACTGTATTATATAGAGAGATATATAGAGATATAGAAGAGAGAGTATATGATATATGGGGTGTGTATGTGTAAAATCAGTAGGTCGAATTCTATTTTAACTCCTGAGAGTCCGAGATTCAGAAAACTTTTACTTTACTAAATCAAGAAACTATTTTACTAAACTACTAGACAAACATTTGATCAATTTCTGATTGTTAGAAACACACTTCTATCACACTTTTTACTTTTAATAATAAACTTTTAATAACAATGCTTGTTGTTTACTCTTCTAATTGGCCACTTCTCCTGCCACCTTGAACCAGATGATCACCAGCTCTTCAAACTTTTACACCAAGAACAGTTCTTATATTCTTAAATCCTATTCATTGCTAATTTCAGACTTAAAGATATTCACTGCCAACATAATAATTCCATCCTACCGCCACTTCAAGTTAATCCAACAGCACACTAGACCTGACAACAACAACAGACCCGGCTTGTATAAAACAAACAAATTGTTACATTACTTTTCGCATTTATTGTGCACGCACACAACTCACCACACACCATACCGAGGCTGTGTGAGTCATCTACACTTCACTTTATAAGACACCTCTAACAGCGGGGTGTTGTGAACACTGGAGCATAATAGGATATAAGTACAAGATGACAGAGATATAATTTTAGCATGGCACCATGGATCAGTTAACAGTTACTGCCAAAATGCATGAACAGTTTCTTGCACCAAATTTTCACCCAAATTTCACCCAAAATTTGAACTAATTTATTTGCCAACTGTACCTCAACGATTACAGGCAAAGAATCGATATAAACACTGGAGACCTATGCCATCTGACAGTGTCAAGGGGAAACAAAAATTAACTTCAAGCATTGCAGGTCTTTAATAATTTCAATTTTAACAGATTTTTCATGCTGCCATGGCACCCTAGCATAATGATTGCGACACCCAGTTTGAGAAACTGGTGCTACTAGAAAATATAAAACTATACTAATTATAGGTTCAAACTATTTTAAAGATTTGAATTTTATACACCAAAAGAGAATATTAGTAACATAAGGCAAGGCGATCACCACAGGCAGAACAAACTGAAAGTATTCAAAGACCAATTCAATTATTAAATCAGTATGATGAATATACTTAGGAGGAATGAGATATTAATTTTTGGGCACATTAACATTAAATTCTGAAACGTCATTTCTTAATTTATAAGTAGGGTCAAAGAAATGTAATAAAACTGATTTTACCTTTTACAAAATTCTATATAACCTTGGCAAAATATTAATCCTATTTTTGAAACTTAATAATTGTTATTAGTAGAAACAAAACAGAACAGACAAAAATACAGAATCTTGTTAATATATTAGACATCGACTTTTATATCTTTAAAAAGGCGGATAATTCCATCAAATATAACTACATCGCCACTGTAAAGGGGTTGAGTTCAAGCTGAAACGGTATAACATTTCTGGTTTATCACACATCTTCATAATTTAATATCACCTATGATAAAAATAATGGTCACTACAACCATAAACAAATCATAAAATTATTCTAAAATGTTTTTGGGTAGTATAATGTAAGAAATATAAGTGGAAGAGTTAACCACCAGCAATGGTAAAATCCCATCAATCTATGAACGTCAATATAAGACATCAGTTTGAACTTTCTACCTTCCAGTCTATTCATTTGGCAGGCACCTCTTAGTTCATTTCAAGATATCCAATGAATGGGTTTTCTTCATTTAACCAATGAGGCATACAGTTTATTATTACATGAATTTAAGTGTATGGTAATTAATTGATGCTTATTATTAATTAGCTGAGCCACACTGTCTTTCTAACCTTTAGCAAGGCCAACTGGTAGTTCGATAACGCTAGTTACCAAGCATTTGAGAGGTTAATTAAAATGTTTGTATTTTGCACCTCCCAACTGCATTCTTAAAAGATTCTGAATTGCCTTCCACGCCAGCCTCCTATCAGATTGAGCCAGGTAAACAAGGTCTCCTCACTGAAACAAACAGTGAAACACATTATTCTGAAAATTCAACTTGTGGACTGTCTCTGTGTGGGGCACGGGCATCATGACCGAGGAACCTACTGATATTTTTCTTCCTCTATGGGGTTTATCATTTGGTAAAACAAGATGTAATTTTGGGCAACTCGTGAAGTGATGCTTCTCTATTTTCGACTCTCCTTCCACAAGAACCAATCTGTCTTTTTAATTTTCAGTCTAGACCATTAGTTAAATCTTTGTTTCAAGGAGATATGTTACAACTAATTTTACGCTAACAACCCCATTTTCACTCATCCTTTTAAGTTAACCAACTTTCACAGTTTGCCCACTTCCAGATTTACTTGTTCGTGCATTATACAACATCTGGCTCAAAACACAAACTACTTCATCACCACCACTTCCTGAAAATCTCTCCAAAGATCTATTGCTTGGATTCATTTCAATTAATGAGGCTTCAGGTCTGATTGACATTTTAAATAATGATACAGACAGCTAGTACCACTGTAATCAGCCCCAGTAAGCAAGTCTCGCATTTTAGCCTCTGGGTACAAAATGTGTAGAGCAAAAAGTTGTAATAATATAGGTTGTCTGAATAGAATGATAGGAAACTTGCTTAAGCACTACGAGAGTTTTCGCCGTGGAACAGGTTATTTCCATTTCACAAACATTCTGTTTAAATTGGTCGACGCACCATGTTTAAATAATGCTTCTGCTATTCTTCTATCTGAAATAGAGGATCTTCATAATGTAATGGAAAATTTGTTTGACGATTCATTCAATACTGGGTAGCTACTGACACAGTGGAGAAATCTGTCAAAATATAAAAACTTGAAATTAATTACAGAGAAATTAAATTCATTTCAACTTTACTTGGCTGGTCTATCATGAAACAATAAATACAGAAAAGAAAAGCACTTATACCTGGAGGAACTATTTTAATGCTGATATTATATTACTATATTGTCAGAATTTCCTAAAATTAATGATGGTTGTAACTGCTGGAAAATAATAACATCACACAACATTTTAAATAAATAAATTAATCTTTCTAAAACAGTTCCTGACCATCATTTATAAGGGCTAGAAGACATAAAATTTCTTTCTGAACATTCATATTCAGAGAGACCACCCAATATTGATTAGGCTTAGCTGAATAACGTCACACCAGAAGAAACGAGGCCATTGTTAAGTGACGACCTTCATTTTGAAACTCAGGTCACAAGACGAGGAGATTCTGAGCTGGAACCCTCCACCAACCCAAGCACTACGCCAATGGGAGGCTTCATGAATCCCTTCTGACAGATTTTATAAGCATCACAACCCATGATGGCCTGTAATCACCAAGATTGAACCGCGAACTGCAGAAACCAGCCGCAGAAACCACCACTGTAATGCAAAGAGGTTTCACCAAATGAAACTCTTTAGGTTTGACCTATGCTTCAAACAGCAGTCTGAATGTTAGGAAGCATGGATTTCTCTAACCTCAGGACTTTAAAGGTGCAGGCTTCACAATTGTCCCTTTCCAAACTAAATGATGAATGTGATTAGGTAAATTAGATGAGATGAGAAGTGCAAATGAATTAATAGAGATAGTGATACAGTGAAACAGACTGAAAGGAAATAGGAAAATATTGACAGAGGAACAGACAGGCCAGATATATTTGTTGAAGTGAAATAACTGCATCACCACGTTACATTAAATGACTCCTATAAAGAACAGTATGGTGCTTCCCACCTGCTTTTCGACTGAGACTGGCACAAAGTCCAAATCCTAATGAAGCCACCTAAAGCCAGAAGACTGCGACATTTATCATAAACACAGGAACAACTGAGAGTTAAGTAGAAGGATGAGAGAGAGAGAGAGTCCACAATATTTCTGAAACACAAGAAGACTGAACACCATGAAGCTTAGAAAGCAATACCGAGCAGGGCAGTCCACAAGACGTTTCTCTGAAACGTTAATATTAGATTGAACCAGAGACCAGTAGCAAAATTGAGTTATTAAATATGAAGCTATCAAGTCATTTGCAACAAGAAACGGCTAAAACATTTTAGGAAAGCACAAGGTCAATGACAGGAAACCATCGTTAGAGAAACAAACGAGAATAACATTTGACAGTACAAAACCTACATTAAAATGCTCAGAGTTTTGAATCATCACATTTGTAGATGATAAGTGGCCAAAGTTTGTAAGCAAAATGAAGAACCCATTGTGGATACATGGGTGAAAGTAGCTAGATGGTTCAATGGCGAGTGCATTCTTCATCTGTTAAAATGATGAAAATGAACATTATTGTTTATTTGAATATTTGAGACAAGAGAGGGGGAATGGCCTATTATAAAATTTCAACTTATACAGGATATGATGATCAGCATAATACCTATATCAGATTTCGGCTTGTATGGATTATTTACGCCAACAATCAAACACCTGCAACACACAATACCACACACACACACACACACACACACAAAACTCTTATGAGAATGGGAAAAAAAAATAGAAGGATATTTTTTTGAAACCCAGGTGAAATCCTTGCCTAACAGACTGAATGAAGTCATAACACATAAAGGAAGCTCAACACACTATTAAGGAATATTTAAAGACTTTTTATAAAAAGTTTTGTTTGATCATTAATTTTAGTTGTAATGAATTTAGTAATCAGAGCTGTATCATTTTAAAATTATTTTACAATGTCTTATTTTTATTTTAAAATTTTATTTAGTTATCAGAGATATGACATGTAAGATAAACATTTTGTTACAATTAAATCGTAAATTTTTCTTCCAAAAAAAGTTTCTCAGTTTGATTTGTCCCAATACTTTTTTGAGCCATTGCATGTTTATCCTCATCAATCTTAATAACATAAATTACTTCCAAATTCCGTTTAAATGAAAAAGTACTCTATATTTTAAGAGATATATTTATTCATCTTACTGACTGATAAAACCGTTAAAAAATATTTTCGTTGGGATATTATGATAGCATAAACTTAAATTTAATTTAAATCTATTCTGAAAATTTTACGCTTTATAAATGCAATATATCAGATGAAAAACAAAAATATTAAATCGATCATGATAACTTAATTCTTTTTTTTTATGCAGCATTTGTCTCTGTTTGTACAATAAGTTCTCAAATAATAATGAATTTCGATAAATTTTTTAAAGAATGATTTCAGTTAAACGAAATTTTAAAATCAAAACTATCAAATGAAAGCAGCAAATTATAAATTAAAAACATTCAAGCATAAACAATGTCATAAATAATAAGTTTTAAATAATACTAAAAGTGTCCAAAAATTCTTCGAATTTAATAATATTGAAGGTAACTCTCTGCCCCTTGTTAGAAAAATAAGAAAATACAACTGTATTGAGAGTTTGGAAGAGTGAATTAATTTCATAATATTTTAAATTAGATCTTTTATAATATATTTTTAGATAAACAGTTTAAGATTCTGATGTATTTCTTTCATTATTTAACTCCACAGCCATCTTAAAGTTTAACTAAACAGTCAATAAGTTCAAGACTCAAATTGAAGATACGTGAGAGCAGGATAACTCATTTTACTATCTATCAAAATATGCAGGATAGCTGGCTCTCTCGAATCCCTCTTAACTCACTTAATTCTAGTTTATAATTTAATAATAAAGTCTTAGCTTACCAAATCACTCATTCTGATCGAAGTACTTCTTATAGCAGATTCAAATCCTGTTATTCTGATCATGGGTCATTTCCAACTGCTATCAATTATAATGATTAATAACGACGATTTACTCTAATTTGCAACATCTATCAGCTTGTCGTTATTCTCTATCTCCCTTCTCTTTCCTTTCAGTTCTACTCGTATTTCGCTTATCCTCCTCAGTCCCAGCGTTGTCTGTAGGAGACACTATACAACACTTTCAAAAAATGCCGCCAAGTTAAATGAAAAGCGTCATTGGTACCCAAAATTAGTTAATAAATTTTCTTGCTAATAAATGGTAGTTTAAAAAAAAAAAGATTTTTAGTGAACATTTTGCTTTCGTAGCTTATTTATGGTAAAATGAAAAAGGTGTTTTGCGAGAGGAAGAAAATTATACGCTTGCGCATCGCTAAGTGTTCATATTTTTTATTATTTGTGTGATAAAAAATTATTAATTTCTCACTCAAATCTTCCTACTTCTGATTTAGAGCGCTGTTATTTCAGTGCCGCCTGTTGGAGACATTGGGCCAAAGGCTATCAAAATCACTCGATTTGAAACTATAATTATGGCATATATTTCAGCTCGGAATTATATTCTTTAATTGCTAACTAAATTCCCCAAATTTAGATATTTAAAGGATACAGGAAAGAATCTGTATCTGTCAGAAAATGAAATGAAACATAATTAGTGATCACTGTAATTATGTCTAATTTAAAATTTCGCAGAATTCGAATGAATTGGGCAGGAAAAACTATAAAACTCCCGTACTCGCAGACAACATTTTTTTGCAAATCACGAGTTTTTAATAATAAACAAATTAAAATTGAGAAATTATTTAATAGTATAAGATAGAGAGAGAGAGAAAACGAATGAGATAAATTTTGAAAATTAGGATTCTTCTGCAAACAGTTCGGACAGGAATATTTTGCGATTCAAATTTTACACTATGCTAATTATTATGAATTACTCATAGAATTAAGATTAAAGAAATAGTTTAAATTAACATGATGATTTCACTTTGTCCCAATGTCTCCTCCAAGAGACTCTTAATTTCTCAAAAATAAAAATTAATATAATTTTTTTAACATTTTCTTAGTACTTTTTCATGTATTTAGAACCGATTAATACAAATTATTCTAAAATTTATGGTTCAAAGTTGATTTTGGGTCTGAGGTGGTTAAATATCCCTTTTTCCCGAATTCAATTCATTACGTTTTTTTTATCTTCATCTAGTTTACCTAATAACATTTCATTCGTTTGGCTAGGAGTTGTAATTGTATGCAATTCAAATTACAAAGAGCTCCCGAAGTTAGTGAAGGGAAAGCAGCAAACAACCCAACGTCGCAAGCTTACAATATTTTATTTAGGATTCAAAATCGGAAAATGTTTGAAAAATAAGTACAAAGATCTATCTGTAATTAAATAATAAGGATCAGTGAATCAGACAATTGTAAATATTAAATTTTAAGAAATACAACGATTGAATGAAAACTCATCTATGCCTAATGGTTTAAAAATTTGTCTTATTGAATATTCCTTATCCTTTAAACTAGTAGTACGTACTAGAGCGGTTCAAAACCAGTTCTCGTGT
Organism: Nephila pilipes; assembly: GCA_019974015.1. Taxonomy (NCBI): domain Eukaryota; kingdom Metazoa; phylum Arthropoda; class Arachnida; order Araneae; family Nephilidae; genus Nephila; species Nephila pilipes. Next base: position 1,681,828 of record BMAW01017198.1, read on the forward strand.
TAGGAATGGGATACCTCATTGATTATTGTCCAGTAATGTGCCTTCCCTTTTTCCAAGAAACCCTTGAGTATGATGTCCTTCGTATCCCAAGAAATCGTTGCCATAACTTTCCCGGCTTCTTCTTCTTTGAAGCAGATGCACCGGAAACATCTCATTGCCTTGATTGTTGCTCGGTTTCTGGTGCTTAATGATGAGTCCAATGTCTTATCAATGACAGCTACGCAGCACAAAATGGCAATGAAAACTCGATGTAGCACCATTCAAAACTAACCTATGAATTAATGTCAAATTAGTTTTGGCTTTGTTTAATATCTGTCAGAACACAGAACACAATGACTGCACCAACTCGTTTTAGTAACACTGCCTGTCGTCTGAAAAGGTGCTTTTTCAACAACACTCACATTCTCTTTTAAGTAATGCTTCGCCTTAAGCCTACTTTTGCATAATATTAAAAAATAGGACCAAAAATCGTTCCCCCCCCCAATTGGAAAAACTACCTTCTGTGACTTTACTATTCTAGAGAAATAGAAAGAGAAAAGCATATTTTATTATATTATTCCTACTTGCATAAATAACTGATTTTTACTTGTATAAAATATGAGAACTGATGTGGTATACACCACGCTCATATTTGCGCCATTGAGTTTTTCTTAGGCGATGAAGTTTTTCATGCTTAATTTGGTGCATACCAATTGCTATTAAGTAGGTGAAAAAAATGAACAGGGTCCTCGAGCGTATGTTGCATCTAAATAAAAATATGCTTTAAGTTTCGTCTATAATGCTAAGTTGACATTTAATTATATTAGGTGAAATAAAAAAGTAATTTTATACAAAATATTTCAAAATTTTAAGGTCGGAGTATAATAAATCCCAAGAGCCTATTTTTATAGCGTAATAATAAGCCTAATTTTTTACACATCCAATAATAGAGAATAGAAGCTACAAGCACATTTCAAGAAAGAAAAAAATAAGCACAGTACTAATATAATTTTAAATAATAACAAAACAAATATTGGTTATGCAAACTGTTTTTTTAATGTTACAAATATTCAGAAAAAATACGATGATTGATTTTTTTTTACTTGTAAAGTTTTGAAAGTATAGAGTGTGTATAGGTATTATATAAAATACGGAATATCTTTTTACACACAAAAAATAGATTGATTCATTAAAAAACAAACAGTTATTAAAATATTCAGCATTCTATACGATTATGAAGTCAAATTTTTAAGAATAGATTGATATGTAAAGATTTACTTTATTTTAATTTCATTTTACAGAGCCACAAAATACATTTACATTTCTCTTAAAATATATTTATTTTAATAATTTATCGATTGCTTTTATTTTATATGCAAAAAGAAAATTTTTCTTTGTTTTAATAATTTATTGTCTGCATTACATCTTAATCGTTTGTTTTAATTTTAGCATTTGAACAATTATTCAATTTTTATCACATAATATTTCTTTGATTCTTTTTGTTATTATAAGTTAGCATCGTTTTTGTACTTCAGAATTTTTAGAATATTATTACAAGGGCGCAAGGAAATAAAAATAAAGCTAAATTTGTGGAAATAGTTAATTTTTTTTTTTGATAATTTTAAGTCATGCAAGGCAACGTTATTTTTTAAAGGTTATGCTATTACCAGATTAATAAAGCTAGTAAACATCGTTTTGAACCTAAACGCGGATTGCTATATTAAAACTCCAATCTACCAGTCTTTTGGAATTCGATATCATAACATACTTTTTAACGTAAGTATTTTCTTAAAAGTTTGAAACTCACACAAAACGAATTATAAAGATAAAAATACTTTCGAGCATTGGAGGAAAAATGTCATTTCTTAGAAATCTTCATTATTTTTCGTATGTTTTTATGCAATCAAATAGTGATAGTCGATATTTGAGGAGGAAAGTAGAAATTCGATGGGATTTAAATTATGTTCGAGAATTTAAAATGACTGGTAGACGAGAACCTTAATAGTAGAACATTTTTCTGTTTGAAAAGTTTTCCGGAATTTAGAAGAAATTCTTTGAACATTAGGAAAAGATAACCTTAAAAATCGAAGAGTGAGCCTTTAATCATCTATTGATCCAAATTCTTTGATGTCAAACACAAAAATGCATGTTTGAAAATGATTTTGTTTTCATTCGAAAAACTGAGAGAAATAACCAGAAGAATTTTCTCACAACTGTCAAATTTTTTTATCTGTTATCAAAAATTGCATAAAGAAATGTAATAGTAACTATATGAATAATAAAATGAAATAAAATTGAATTAATGTTTTTTTATCTGAAGATAAGAGAAAAATATGAGATGATATGATTATATCGACAATTTTTTTTCTTGTAAAAAGAATGTACAGTATACACCCGGATGAGAAGTTTGATCTTTTTGTGTCTGTGTAATATTTCGTCTATGTAACTTAACGTATACGACATTAAGATCTAACAGAATTCGACATGCACGAAATGCTGTATGTTAAGCCTTTTGACCTAAATAATCAAATTAGCAGAAATACTGGCAAATACCGCATTATCAGGTATGTTTTTTTTTTCTTTTAGAACTGAGGAATTATTTAGATTTCTAGCATAAAAGATAGCCATCAAACTAAAATTTATATATAATCATAAAAAAGGCATCATTGGAAATTTTCTCAATTCTCATTACAGCTCGACAAAGCTGATATCAATATCATTGACTCAAAAGAAATTGAGTTATAAAGCTAATGGATTAATCAATTCATTTATGTGGTTAATTAACCTTAATAAAATAGCCCCTCCCCCCATTATGGACATCATTTTTTTCATAAAATAAGCTCAAACCACAGAATTTTTCATCATGAAATAAGCTCAAATTTTAAATTTTGTAAAACTCTGTTCAAGTTTATAAGTTATGGAAGGCTTAAGCAGTGGACCCTGTAGCGAGGTTCTTGCTCGTATTTCCCATCAACTAACTTCTTGGAGTTTTTATAAAACGTTATTTGATTTGAAACTTTCTTACGAATGCTTGTTTATTAACTCTGCATTGAGAAGCAACATGATGGCCATTGGCGATGGACTCATAATTTTGAACCTCAGTCAAGTGATGAGGACGATACCTGAACTGGAGTCTCTCCCTCCAAGCTTCCACATCTCGCCAATGGAAAACTTGGAACCTCTACCAGATTTAAAGTGCCACAGCTCCACTATGCGGTAGATCTTTTGTGGCTCGAACTCACGACTCGACGAAAAAAACATCTCCAAGAGTCAGCGACCATGATCTCTAGACTACCGTGGCCCCCTTCTTGTTAATGAAATAGCTTTATAAACTGCTGGTAGGATTGATCTGATAGCATTTATAAGCTTGGTGTTAATTGAGAGAAAGAAATCAGAATATATTGCAAATGTTCCTTTACGTAAGCAATATAAATAGTAAAATCTAATGACACTGATGCTTTTGTAACGTAAAATAGATAATATGGCTGCTTACATTAAGAAGATGATGGCGGATAAGGTCCTAACTAAGTAACGTTGGGCTATTTATTACAAAGAGCTCACGTTAGTCTTTGTGAAGTTTTCCTTAACTAACATCTTGAGTTACTTTCTGATTTTATGTTTACATTTCCGACTCCTTTCCAATCAAATGAAACATGATCTAAGCAATTTACATAAAGGCAGGAATTGTAATGAACTGATTTAAAATAAGTATTGAAAGTGAGTACGGATAGCTGATAGTGTGTAGTCGATAGAAGGTAAGAAGTTAGAAACTGGAGCAAATTGCTGCAGTTGATGGTTTCGGATTAAAATCGGTTTGAAGTGACTCCTGGTTAAAATAAGTGTTAATGAAGACGAACCTGCAGTACTTGAGAAGTGCCTCACTCAAAGCTAGTGCACTGTTAAACTAAAACTTGATTGTTTAATTCTGAGCTAGGATTCAGGCGAGTCGAGAGTGTTATTTGAGATAGAACGATCTTGCATAATCCGTGAAGAAACCTAATAAACAGTGTTTGTATTTTTCTGACGTATCTTCAATCGGAATTGTGACTTTACTGCCTATATAATTAAATTTTATGATGCCTGTAGAGTTAAATAATCTGAGGGGGGGGGGGGCTTTACAATTCTGACCCACCTTTAATATTGATCAGCTGAGTCCATCTTTTAGATTCGCTTTTGTAGGGGACGCGTGAGTGTTTTGTTCCACTGATGTAATGCACATTTTGATTTTAAATTATTCTTAAAGAATGAATAAATATTAGTTCGATTTTCAAAACTGTCTGTGAGAACTCTATTAAGTTGCGATAGAATAAATCATTGATAGCTGCGAGCCAGATACGCCTCCCAACTTAACAGGCTAAATGAGTGTCTCAGACATTTGTGAAGCACATTTTAAATATGTTTACATCAATTAATTAAAAATAAGCGATAAATAATTTTTTAAATGATATTAAGAGAGAAAATATATAGAGTATTTTTTATTCTCGTAGTGAAGATTAAAATATAATTATATAAGCGTAGTGATTATTATATATAATAAAATGCTTTCTAATATAAACAAAAATTTGAATTTCTTTGAATAAATCGCATTATGCCGTAAAATTTATTTCCTTATTATACTGATTCTTTTCCCGTCATATCAAAAGAAAATTGTGTGATGAAAATGTTATAATACTGAAACTTCTAATTTTGTATATCCGTTTACTAATCCAGAAACCTAAGTCTTCATTTTATTATCTGTAAAAGTAAAATGTATGAATCTAAAAAACTATTTTAGCTTCTCTGGTTCGGGTGTGAAAATTTCTAACAGCATACTCAACTGTTTGGCTGATTTGAACACAAAATTATTTCTGCAAATTTTAAACTGATTAGATGAGAAGACCAATCATTTTTGTGAAATATTTATTATCTACATTCTCAATCACATAAAAACATAATCTAATACATAATAACAAATTTACTATCAGCACTGCTTGTATTTCTGAAACTGTAAAAACCCTTTTCATTTAAAAAATTGAGCTTGTTGTGTTTTGTCGTAACAGCTATATGAAGCCTATTTATTTTGAAATTTTTTTAATTTACGTTTAGGTGCTTCAAAGTACCCAACATTAGGTGAGATTATGATATAAGGAAAAAAAAATATTACTTACAAGTAATAGTTTTACCGAAGTTTTTGTTTTAGAAGTACTAACAAAGTAACTATTTTTACGAGTGTGAGGAATCCCCTTTTTGCCAAATCCCCCCCCCCAAAAAAAAAAAAAAAACTACGGTTATTTCTAATACATTCACAATATACCAACCTCCCTTTAATCTGATATTTCAAGGTTCGGCACATTCTCTTTTCTTGCACTGATCAAACCTCTAGTTTTCAGATTTTTTTCGTGTGTATTTGGGAGTTCGTTGATCTTCACATCCAGATTGCAAAACAGCGCTGCTCGCATTTTCGATTAGCGTTATTGAAATTATCAACTTTCCTCTCTGTACAATGTTTCTGTATTAAAATGTGTGTATACAGTGTACTATACAGTAAAATGTTCTCGAAACTCAGCAAGTGTTTTTCAGAACTAGTGAGCGTAATTAAGTGGTTCTCGGTATACAGTAAAAATCGAAAATTTACCATCTAAAATCTTGACTGTGCTTGGTTTAACTATTATTGTACCGTAATGCTTTTTCTTATATGCCGTATATATATATATATATATATATATATATATCCTTTCAAAAGTATATTGACACTCGATAATCTTACGATGTCGCTAATCCGACACTTTTGTGGTCCTGAGCGTTCTGGATTAAAAATTGCTTACTGTATTAACATATTACTCTAATCCTCGAAATTCATATCTTCATATTTATCGACATCGCACGCCGACACCCAAATGCGAGTGGATATTATAAAATTGTAATTATTTTTAAGAAATAACCAAGATATCTATTGAGATAAAATATTTATTCATCATATTGATTTTTCCTTGTGTACATAATAGTGTGAATAACAGCTATTATAATGTTGATTGGTTTTGTTTCAGGAAGCCATAGATTGAAGTAATTTGCAGTATCGTAAATTTTTAATTATTATCCCGGGGTGTTACAATGTTTTAATTATTACTAAAATAATCGGGATAAAAACAACTTTTATTTATTATTCTTAGGACTTCTCTAGAAAGTCATCATTCAAAGTTGTAAATTAATACTGTTGTTTTGTCTCGGTCTTTCGAAGGCCGTCGATGTAGAAACTCAGCAGACTCAGAATTCTCTCTCTTCTCCTCACTGCTGATTACTTCAGTCTACAACTACCTGAAATGAAACAAATATCAACAATAATAGTTGTATTTTATAACATAAGGATCAGTTAATATATGGAATAAATTTTTCGAGATATCTCGGTTATCTAATAGTAATAATTATATCTTATCGATACTCCCTAGCGCTGTGAATCTGATGAGAGTGATGATGTGAATTTAGTGGTTTGCTATGAAGAATAAAAGTTTTTTTTATTCTTTAAATCTTAAAATTAATAAAAAGATTGGAAACTTTTTTCCAAATTTTTAGCTAAAAATCACAAGGTTCCTTACACCCATTAAAATATGGTTCATCCCTTTTTAAGCAATTGTACATTATATTTCAAATGATTAACTTTATTGAAATCAAAAATGCAGATGTCCTCGTATAACTGGTATCCCTTCGATCTTATTCACAACTTGTATAGTAGACAGTATCGGATTTTTCGATAATGATAGTAAATGTATTTTCAAATAAAAAAAATATTATTTTAGTCGTAAACTCTTTGTTATTCATTCGCATTCCGAAAATTGACAAGGTACTTAGAAGTACTTCATATTTAAATGCTATTGATATTCCTGAAGTAGATTTCCCAAGCAATGGACATTAATTTCTATGTTTATAAATTACAAACTATTATTAATTCAAAATAAACTTACTTAAAATAAGTATTAAATAAAAAAAAAAAGTTGGCAAATTCCTAGTCTAGCCTCATCTTTGGTGAAAGAAAAAAAACTGCTGGTAAAAATCGCTGTCTAGTAGTTATGGCATTACTAACACATCGATCAATAACTCCCGAGACTAACCCATAGATGGCGCTCGTAGTAAACCAGTAACCAGGTCTTTCTAGAGTACTAACCTTTGCTTGAAACGTGTCAAAATTTTAAGTCGATCGGACCAGGAAAAAGGTTTTTTGAAGTGAAGTGAAAAAGGTTTTTTCCAAGTGGGTGCCGCGATTGCTTTCGATGGAACAAAAACAGCAACGAGTCGATGATTCAGAAAGCTGTTTATCGCTATTTACTCGCATCAAAAAAGATTTCTTGCGAAAAAAAAAAGAAAGATTTGGAAAAGTGTTGAATTGATTGCATCGTCTTAAAAGGTGATTAACAAAAGAGTTATGTTGATGGAATAAAAAAAAAATTTTGCAAAAAAAAAATGTTGTTTTCAATGTTAGACTCGGGAGTTATTGATCGATGTGTTATTTCTAGTAGAAAAGAAGTGCCCTCAAATTTGGCATAAATTCACGAAATTCGGCGAGAGAGTGAGGCTGAATTTAAAGTTATCTATTATATTTTGAAAATATATGATATCTTAAAAACTTTTTACGGTATCTTTATATCTGAAAACAAAAAAAAAAAAATATTTAGTGAAAACTTTCATAAAATTTTATGTCGAAAAATCTCACTGATTTCTTTGTACGCGTTTAAGTAGTAGAATACATACCAGACATATAAAAACGAAAATTAAATAGAAGCATAGTAATAAAAAAAATCATTTTATAAACAACGTGTTCTACCTTTGCATGACGTCTTTAAATGCCTAACCAGGCTACACTTGTAGCTGTATTTTTTTGAGCACTGCATACAAATAAAATTCTTTTCTTTTGAATGGCTTATCATATGGCCTTTGAGATGATACTTTCTTTTGCAACTGAATGTACACAGCGTGCAATTAAAGAGGCGATCTCCGGTGTGAGTGACTCTGTGTGCTATGAATGCGGTTATGAGTTTCGATTTATAAGAGCAAGACTCACAGATGTAAGGAGGACCTTTGTAATGTATCTTCATGTGATCGTAATATTCTCGAGTGTAAGTAGATTCAAATGCACAAACATTGCACTTATAGCAAACATTTTTCGAATGAACTTTTGCGATGTGTTTCTGCAGACGATCGTTCCTGGTAGAAGTATAGATACACAAATGGCATTTGTAAGACCCTACCTTGGAATTATTTTTAGAACGTCTCGAAAGACGATTTTCCTTTTCAGCTGTGCCTCTTTTAGGATATTTTGGATGTGCATCACATCCAAAGAAAGGTCCTTTGCAATTTTTCTTTTCAAAATGCTTATGAAATCTATCAGTTTTATTTGATGTATAAGAACAATCCGGACATTTGTAAAGTTTTTGGTTCAGTTTAGTAGCGGAAGGCCGTTCACGAAGAACTGAATTTTCATTGTTATCTCTTTTATTACGGGGTCTTCCGCAACGTGGACGTCCCGTATTTTTGTGAGAGACATGACAGGGATGTATTTTTGATATATGCTCAGTTAAATATTTTTTGCTGTTTGTGTTATGGGTACAATAAGGGCATTTGTAATGTTTGCGATTGAAATTTCTTTTGATAGTGTTTGACTGATCACCAGTGATATTTCTCTCCGTTTCATTATTCTGAACACTTGATTCGTCATTAATGCTTAATGCTGAAAACAAATTGTCAATATTGGCATTCCTAAGCAGTTCTTCAGGAGAAGTTTGTAGAAGCTTGTCTAAATTACCTCTGTCGAAGAGTTGTCCGACAGAACTGTTGGATATGTCGTCAATATCATCTTTCTCTACAAAATGCGCATCATTTTGATGAAGGCAATATTCCTGAAAACTGTTATTGATCGAACTCAGTTCTATATAGTTGGGTTCGGCATCATATTCTATCTTTATAGTTGGGAGCTGGTCCATTAACCCAGTCCTCTGATAGCTTGAGTTTGAGGGAAGCATCGGAGAGTTTTCGCATGTGACTGAACTATCTGCAGTGCTGGTTTGTTCCCAGTGGTAACCATCATTTGATATTTCGATTTTAATTGATTCTAAGACTGCCCGTGATATGATTTTAGGATCTTGCTCTTCTTGAACTGAAGGCGTTTGCAACTGCAAGAAAGTATTGCAGCACGAGTAAGAATGATCCGGATTCAAGTAGTTGGGCCAGTCGTAACAGGACATGATTGCAAAAATCTGAAATTAAAAAAAAAAATACTATTATTAATTTATGAACTTTGCAGAAAACTTATTTGTTCGTAGCACAATGAAATGAAACACAATGGACTGTATATTCAAAATTTACTGATTATCACAAGCTCAGCTTGAGAAATTTATAAGCGCAGGCTCAGGTACAGACAAATTGCCTACTCGTTCCATAAACGATTGCCGACGCGGGCATGGAATAAGTTCTGACACCTTCCAACAGTTACTCAATTTCAGGGCTTTCCGTATTCTGACTCGTCGAACAGTTCTGATTTTCTCTTTCCAATTACTAGCGTAAACACCATAAGATAAAATCGTCTGCCCCTTCATTGTTGCTTTCGTTCGTGTTGATTTTCAAATGGCAGCCTATCTAGGTTATTTATCAATTAAAGTGAATGCGATGACATAATCTTAACAGACTTCATTACTAAAGATTATTTAAATGTTAAAAACTAAAAAAAAAAAATAATAATAATTCAAGATTCTAAAATTCTCGGTCATATATAGTTTATCAAATAATTCAAATTTGATATTTTAAGGCAGTTAAACACAAGAAATTTGTATTTAATTTTGAAGATATAGCTCTAGATGCAGTATATTAATTATTTCAAGTTAATGCGTCAATCTGTGAAAGGCAATTCTTCAAGTTTTTGTTTAAATTCATCTGTCTCTTATTAAGTAGTATTAAAAAGTACATATAAACATTATTTTAAAAAAATTAGAATATACATATATATTCAAATTATCATAATGTTGTTCATCTCACTATGAAATTATACTACAAAATTTTATCTAATTATTTGTTTTATTGATCATTTTTTGAATTATATTTCTGGGATTTTAAATTCATCGCTTAAAGGGAGAAAAGGGTCCAAAAAAAAAAAAAAAAAAAAAATCGACTATTGAAATCCCCCAGAAATTATGTTATTATTCTTAAATTTAGTAATACTGTTAATGTAAATATGTGTTAGATATATCTCGCTGTTTATTACATATATAATCTAAGATATTTAATTTGTTTAGATATATGATATCTACTAAAGTTTGAATTATATTTTTGGGATATATATTTTCTCTCAGTGATGTTTTCAATAATATTCTTCAGAAATAAATATCCGTTTTAGAGCTATATGATATTGGAGTTCTAATTATATTTCTGGGATATATATTCAGAGAATTTTTCAGCAATACAATATGGAAATAAACATCTTTTTTAGATCTATGCGTTATATTATACATCATTAACCGTTATTTATTATAACAATTAACATATTACAGGGTGTTTCACTTACATAATAATACTTCTTTAACACTACTTTACAATACACCGGATTTTTTTTTAATGCTAAACAAATACTAATAATTGAAAACAATTAACTTTAAATATTCTTCTCATAATTTCCCGCTAATTTTCCCTTATGTTTAATTTCAGTAAGTAAATTTCATGAATCATGTTATGTACATGGTATGTTCCACATATTTTTTTTAGAAAAAGCATTTAAAAGAGAGAAACAACTTCTTTTTTTTTTAAATTTATAAGGTATAAATGAAAATCTGCATTTTATGAGATAAATTTAAGAGCTACAGATGTTTAAAAAAAAAACCTAAGGCATTATTGCAAGTTTTTATATTGAAATGTTCGATAAATTAATTTTCTTTTTCAGTATAGCTGCAAGTCTAGTAAAAGGACTTTTTCTTAAAAATAATGCATGTATTGAAACTTGGTAAAAATAATCTGCTTTTGAATTGCAGGTTATCCGAGAATTTACGTCGGGAAAAAAAACATGTAGATTCGAATTTTGAAGTAAAAAGGCTATTTTTCGCAGTTTTCGTAACTTTTTTAGGTTGATGTAATTTAAAAGGTATTAGTAAAATATTTTATATGTAAATCATAACAGTTATTTTTATAATTATCCTGGTTTTGTAAAAAAAAAACAGTTTTGAGAACTTTTTTTATTTTTGGAACTGGAACTTGATACTATATTTGCCAAAGTAAATTTCTTTCCACCGTTTTTTTTTTAAAAAATAATTAAACACTTTCTCTTATTACTGTAAAAAAAAAATAGTGTAACAACTTAGGCGAAATAGTTTTATTTATATTTAACAGATGGCGCCAGGTATGATTCGAAATTCGGATGGTTGTACAAAATTTCTGGCACTCTCTTAGTTCTTACGGGATATATTGTGCCAAACTCAAAGTGAAGATGTTACCAGTTTTGCAATTGATACAATTTAAAAGTCAAGCTCAGGATAGAGAATAAAATGAAATTTAATGAAATCATCCTTAGGAGTAAAACCAGTGTCATGTAAAAAATTTAAAATATTTGGTTGGGGATTTTTTTCAACCAAGTCAATTAAAGGTAGTATAAAAGATTGAAAATGATTGAAACGAGCATAGTTAAAAGCAGAACATTCAGTTAAAATGTGTCTCATAGTCAGAGGATAAACACAATGGCTATAAACAGGAGGTCAGAGGACAAACACAATGGCTATACACAGGAGGATTTTCTCCTTGTAAGAAGTTGCTTATGTGTAAGTTTTGAGTATCTGATACGTAGACGTGTCAAAATGACGTACTGTCTTCGTTATGAAATGGGTGCCAATGACAAATAATGAGTTTCACATGATGTAATTTATTATCTATTTCAGATTTCGTTGATCCTGCCAGAGGTCATGATTGAAATATTTAATGTATTTTAAAATATATATATCGCTCTATGAAAGGATGGGCGAGAGTCCACCGTAGGCAGCTGCAGCTGCAATGTCAACTGCCTCGCTGCTCTTGATACCTACAATGGAAGATATCCAACAAAATGGTTCATCTCGAATGGTTTTTTTCGTAGTACCTCCACAAGAGAGACTACTGGAACTCTTTATGGCCAGAGATAGACATGCAGGAGATCGGTATTGATATTCCGACGACCTATTAGTCTAATAAATTGGACACCACAAACTTTTTTTTCATTTTGAAATATTTTTACATATTTATTTAAATTTGAAACACAGGTCAGCACAACCGGAGAATAATAATACAAAACAAAACCATGTTTGAAAAAAACGGTACTTTTAAATTTCGCCAGCGCAGGCGATAAAGTCGTCAAAAATTATACAACCCACGTCAAACGGAATATGTGTATACTGTGTGCTATCGCCAATAAAGTCTTCTTGGAGAGGTTTCAGCCGGGGAAACGGAAAAGTACCGAAAAAACATTGTGTAAGCTGTACACAAAAGAAACCACAAAAATAAAACTCTCCAAAACAAAACACATGACAAAAGAAAAATAAGGGTGGGAAGAAGGGGAAAAAATCACTGGTTTCTCTCGGTGGATGATACCTGTACTCATCAAAAGGAAATCAGCCACCGACAGATCAGAGAAATTCCGGAACCAGAAATCAAACCCATCCTTCAAAGCATTCCTGGAGGTGTATTTCAATAGGACAATGCCCATTTACATTTGCTCGTCGGAATGTTCAAGACTTATTTTCAGCCTAACATTTACAGCCTGTTACTTGGCCTACTTACTCACCCGATATGTTACCTTATGAACATGCCTGAGATTTCGTTAGTTCATACCTCGCTCGTGATACACGTCCCATAGCTAATGCAGTTGAACTTAGGGTCCAGATAGAAGCAATGTGGAATGCTTTTCATAGAGTACAAATCCAAAATCTATTTGATTTGAAGCCACGTCGTATAGAAGCATTTATTGCAGCACGTGATGACATCACAAAATACTGATTTTTTCATGTAATCTTGTTCTTTTGCTTTAAACATTTAATTGTCGATTTGAATTCACACATGTGTCACGTGTGTAGTAAATTTCAACAAAATCTAACAAGTCCTTCATAATGTTGCAATTTTTATGAACCTGAGTATATATAAATTTAGTTAACTAAGGTTCTATACCTTATTTGTATTTTTTTAAAAACCTCAACTTGAAAATTTTTTTTAACTCTAAAATGTTTGAAATACACTATTAAATATTTTGAAATTTTTTAAAATTGAGATATTTCAAAGATTAGCGATTGTTTTGAAAGCAGTCTTGGTACCTGCGATTTCTACAAAACTGAAGTATTTTTTCCCCCTACTTTTAAGGGAGAGAGAGAAATTACTATAAGATTCTCTTCAAACGAATTTAAACATCAATTATTATCAAGTGATTAATATTTCACAAGCTAACATTCTATAATATTACTTTTTCAATCCTTAATGTAATACTTTTTACTGTTTTATTATTCTTTAATAGTCTTCCAAAATGCTATTGTTTTAGTCAACGAAAAAATGGTCACCCGAGAACTTTTAAATATCTTCTTTTATAAGTAATGAACTAAATTTTCCAAAAATTATAAAAAAAATTTATTGTAACATTTTTTGCGTTCGTGGTTGATGTTTGCTTTCACCAGAATGATTTTAATTTTCAAAAATATGCCGTGATAAATATATAAATTTTTTCAATGGACTGGAATAAAATGCAGGTTATTCAAATTTATTCATCCAATTTTAAAGTTCCATATTTTCAAAAATAAACTACCCAGAACGATGAGTAATACATGAATGTAAAAGAAAACTGTGGAAGTTTTATACTGTGGAAAATAGATGACCCTCGTGTATTCTTAGTGAAGCTATTTCACGAAAGCTGGCTTAAAAGCTCTCATGGAGTTACCTCGCAGTTGGATCGTTTGCAGTTTACCAGATCATCTGATATGTCCTGCAACGTATTACGAACGAACACAGTCAGGCTAGAAATAACTATTAAATTTTATTTAACCGCTAAACATGCGCCATGATGCATAGTAGATTCCTTTTCTTCCTCCTTCGTTCCGTCTCTCTTTTTCGTAGGTGCACGCGCATCTCTTCCTCAGTCTCATTGGATGACTTTGTCCCTGACGAAATCAACTGCTTTTTAAGCGACGTTTGCAACAGGCCTCATGTGATTTCTATCTGTGGTGGTTTGTAAAAGATAAAGTGCGTGTACCATCATTATCTTCAAATTTATGTGAGCTTAAACAACGGATTTCTGCAGCTGTACTATAAGTTACCACTGACACTTTACAACGTGTTACAAATCGGATGAATGATTTTGAACAACCTTTTCAAAATTCCGTACTTTCATAAGTAAGCGACACAAAATGATAAGTTATACATGAATGCAAAGGGAAAACATAAAAGTTTTGTACAAGTGCTCGATATAATTTCCTTTAATGTCATTCCGATGTGTAAATTCCTGCCAAACACGTTATAAAGTGTCAGTGGTAATTTAATGTACAGCAGCAGGAATTCGTTGTTTAAACTTACATAAATTTGAAGGTTAAGATGGCACATACATTTGATCTTTTACAAACCCCAAATTAAGAAATAGCATGGGGCCATAACAGCTGACTTAGGTGGCTAGCTTTGTGAGATCAAGTCATGTGGTCCACTGCGAACGATCCAACTGTGACGTAGCTCCATGAAAGCTTCTATAATAACTCTCGTGAAATAGTTTCATGAAGAATACACGAGGGCTATCTACTTTTCCCAACATAAGACTTCCACAGTTTTCCTTAGTATTATGTATTACTTATCTTTCTGTGTCGTTTATTTTTGAAAAGATGGAACTTTTGAAATCGGGTGGATCATTCTGAATAACCCTATATACATATAAAATTTATTCGTTTTATGTTAACAATAACTGTATTTAGCTTAAATTATATTCATTATAATAATTACATTCATTATAATTATCTTTCGCTTTAATCTTAAGGACATTTAGCTAAAATATATTCAATTAAATAATTTATTCTTTACTTTAATTTTAATATCTTAAAAAAGTATTATTGCCCACTCCAATATTTTAATGATGCTTTAACTCTAGTGTTTAACTGAATAATTCAATAATAATTTTTTAAAAAAAGCTAGTGCCTTTGGTGGCCAAATCTCGTCTTTACAAAATTTTGCATAGAACAATTTGTGAAGTGTATGATATATGTCGTGTATTATTATATACATTCCAATATTAAAATGCTTAAATATTTGTTAATACAATCAAAGTATGAGTAGTTTTTTGCATTATCTCATTGATATTGAAGCTATTTGATGTATTTACAGTTTAATTATCATCGATAAAATATTTTTATTAATACGAATAGTTTGTACATTCTATTAAATTAAAGTATCTAGTTGCTGACATATAAGTAAAGAAATAAGTAGTAAAATCGAAGATTAATTTTAATTTCGACTGTTTTTCAAGTAACATCGTTTTTAACTATAAAATTTGGTGATTTATTTCTTTTAGCAAATATTTTCAGCATTATATATTATTTCAAAAATTATTCACATTGAAATAAATAAAAATATTATAGGCTAACAAGTGTACTAAAAGCAGGGATATTTTATTAATTTCTTTTCTTTTTTGCATGTAAATTTACTTTTCTTATTGTTGCAAAGCTTTATAATTTTTTTTTCCTTAACGAATAGATCTAGTGCTAAAAGGTAATTTTATAATCACTCGATTTTAAATAATTTACAGAATTTGAAGTGTTTATAAGTATTATAACAAGAAAAAATTACTTTCTACTTCTATTAATTTTGAAACAGTGCCTGTCTTAACTTAAATTTAATGATTTGCTATAGTTTACAAATACTTTTAAAACTAAAAATAGTTTAAAAATATTTGTATTTAAGTTATTAAAAATATTTTTGTTGCTAGCGTTTAAGGCTATATAATTTCTACACTAAAAAGCCGACTATCACTAAAATAATTTACCAATGAATATCTACATTTTTATAAAAAAATTCTATAATGGAAGAAAAAAAGTGTTTGGTTCCAAATTTGTTTGCTACGGCATCTGGAAGGTGAATTACTATGAGTTACTGAACAATTTAATTATTTACAAGTGCAATAAAATCAGGAATAATTTCGAATATATTATCTGTATTTACAAGTAAAGTTTTTACGCAAAGATATTAATTTAATATGTTTTACTACAAATATTTTTAGTAATAAAAATTATTTGTATCCATTTAGATTAAAGAATTTTAAGTGTTTACAGGTATTATAAAAAATTACTTTCTGTTTGGCCTGATTTTGAAGTGAATTGGTTTTTATCTATGGCTTATGTTACGACATCTGGAAGCTGAATTGCTATAGTGAAGTAGTAGTTCTGTTGAACAATTTAATTATTCATAAACGTAAAAAATTCATGAATAATTTCTTATATATTATTTTATTTATGTGTTACATTTTTTATGCTTATATATTAATTTGATTTGCCATACCATTAATATTTTTCAGAATTTAGAAGTTACTAGAATTAAATTCTTTTGAAGTCGTAAATTGTTTTTAAGTCCTGTAAAAGTATGGTAAATTTAATAATTTACTTTTCAAAACATATTTCCAGTGCGGAAAATTCTTTTCCAAAATCAATCAATCTCTACCAATGAACTAAACTTTGACTATACAATGTCAAACTTAAGAACAAGTCTCTCTTATCAATTTAGAGGACATCTCGTTAATTATTCCTTTACCAAATTCAATTCATCGAATGCTGTCATTCACAAGCGAAATTGTGTCTCCTATTATTCTAATTACAGACGATAATTTAACCTCTTGGCGAATGCTTCGAATAATTTCAACAGTTAATGTTACAGGCAGTTAATATACAAGTATTGAAAACTTCTGAAGTTACTGATTATACTTATTTTTGTGACCATAGTAAAAATAGTAATACGAAGTGTTTGTACTCTGTATATGTTTTCCTTAGTATTCTAAGCATCAACAAATAGAATTTAAAATAATTTTATATATATTATTATAAAAATTAATTAAAGTTTAAGTGCTATATTAACGCAATATTTAATATTTTTTAGTTAATTAGGCACTATTTATTGCAATTCTCACATTTTATAAGCATTTACTTATTCATAATAATCATATTTATTTCAAGAGCATAATTTTTTTCAGTTCTTTAAGTATTAAATGGTTTTGAAAAAATATTAACAATCAAAACTTAACAGTTTGAATGAATGAAATTTATTTTCAAATTCTCCACTATAAATACCAATATAGAATTTCACCAAGAACTTATTACGAAATATTTGAATATTAAGTTTAATTTTACTTTACACTTAATATTATAATCAATTAATATAATTCAACCACAGCAAAAGATAACGAATTCTTAAAAAAAAAAAAAGAAGAATATGACTACGCACAAGGAGTTAAACAGGAAATCCACTTCTACCACTCGAATTGAATTTAAAAAATGACGCACACTCTCTTTTACGTATTTCATTCAAAAAGAATAAAAGAGTAATTTTATTTGTGATACTATTTCTTGGAATAGTTTTTCCAAAATTCGAAAAAAGTATATTTTTTTATTAATTTATATAATTAATAAAATTAATAATAAAAATTATGTTTAATAATACTAAAAGACCTTTAAGGTTTTGTTTCTCTCAAATAATAATATAAATGATAAAATGTCGAATGTCTACTGGTACTATGGATTTGCATTTTGTCTCACATAAAAATTAAATAATAATTATTGTTACTAATTAAAATTTAAGAATCAAATGTGTATTAAGTAAAGGAAGTTACTTTTTATTTACAATGATTATATTGATTACAATTTTGATTACAAATAAAATGTTTAATACTAACACCCTATTTTTTCCTAACTGAAAGGAATCGAACTAAGAAAAATTAATACAAGAAGTGTTTGTTTAAATTAAAATAAAAACTAAAAATTAATTATAATTTTTATTACGACAGAACGAAATCAAAATTAGAAGTCAAATAAATTAAATAAATAAATATATATAATTATATATTTCTCTTCAAAATTTCTTCTGAATAATTTTCTTATATATATATATATATATATATATATATATTAACAATGAATTAAATTATAAATGGGAAGTTTAATAGTAATTATGAATTACTTTTTTATAGAAAGAGATCGAATTTAGAAAATTAAAAAAATTAAGTGGTTTTTTTTAATTGGTAAGTTAAATTAAATGGAAAAACAAACCTAAAAACAATTTTTACTTTGATTGAATGAAGTAGAAATTAGAAAAATAAGTAAATTAAAGGGATATTACATTTTTTGCTAAAGTTTGGATTAAGTAAAGAAAATAAATAAATATATTGTATTTTCAAGACAAATAGTATCCAATATTCCGTCCCATTCTACTATAATTTCGATGTAGAAGAATACAGGATTTGCGTAAAATACGTAAACTGTTCAAATAAATAAGAAATTAATTATAAATAATAATTTTCTTACTACAAAAGCAGCCAATGTCTTTCAGCTCTTCAGTATATTCTAAAGCATCTTCGAGATTCCTGCATATGTTGAAGACAGAAAATCTATCAGCTGACTAAATTCATTACCTACATCTTCTTGGTATTTTCACATGAAAGGTAAAGGTTATTGGTAATTGGAAATACGTTTCTAGATACATCCGTTTTCTTTTTTCAGCATTCGATTTGTGATTCATCTGTCTCTCTCCACCCCAAAAATCGTCTGAATCTTTCGCAGGAATAATAGTTCGAGGAATTCAAATGCCGGCATTAATGCGGCTGAATCATTAGTAATAAAAATAAAAGATATTGGGACAGAAAAACAATTAACGCTTGACTCTGTGTCTGGGTTAGTCTCACTATTATTGTTTTATAAAAATGCGGTGCAAAAATTCCATTCTAAATCGCTAGAATAATGAAAATTCAGACTCTGTCAGTGAGAAAAAAAGGTCGATGCTTCACAATGATTCATAAGTCGTAAGGTCATTGTTATAATTCATTAAGTACCACAAATGCGGTCAGTGAGGCGATATGCAAAATACATACCTGAATTCAATAATGTTATTCAGAATTTCTTATTACTGTGACGCAGGAAACAGATTAGTATACATTTATATGCGGCGTACGATGACACAAGTTTACTGAAAAGTGCAGATTGACAATTTTTCACTAAAATGAGCCCTTTATTTAATATATAATTACCTATGATTAATTTTACCAACTATTAGCCATATAAACAAATAATAATATATAATGAGTTTTCGTGCGCATTTCTCTTCTACTAACACTTTGGAGTTTTCATATGACCTTAATTATATTCAGAACCTCTTCTGGCAAATAAACCATGACTTATGCGAACTAAATAGAAATATTAAAGTGTAGTAAATAGTATTGCTGAGAGAGTATTTACAAAACTGCGGATAATTTAATAATAAGCGTGTTAAAGAGAAGGATAGGAAATTTGCAATGTAGAAGATAGATTTGTGCTTACACTGAGTAGAAGAACGAGACTGGGTTAGACCATTGATCTTCAAAATTTGTTCTACGAAACTCCAGGGCTCAGCGAGTCCGAATAGAAATTTGGAATGAAAATTATAATACATTCACACTAATTGATTAGTGTGAGTGTTTTATAATCTACTTTGACACTAGTCAACTAGTGTTTTCAGTTAATAAAACACTAGTCAACTAATATTTTAGTTAATAAATACTAGTTGTGACTAGTATTTTTTAAGAACACTCCAGTAACTAAATCTAGTCCAAGGATAGGCTACACCTGGAGCACGAGTTAAAGAGTAAATTACAATAATCTCATGCCAAAATTTTTGTAAAATTTTGTTTTTAAGAAATGCAATGCTTTTTCTTAATTGTTTTTACAAAAAGTACTTACAACATATTGATTTAAATATTATTTTAAGATATATTTTCCAAAAGGTGTGTTTGGGCTCCCTGAAAAACCTTTTAGTTCTAAAGGTTCCATGAGTAGACAAAGTTTGGATTAGACGATAAAGTGAATTTATAATCCGAAATCAAAAGCTGAATCAGACTCATTTTATAAGAGTTCTTACTGAATCGGTTAATATGTCAAAAATAAGTAAACATTTTTAAAATATTAATCTTTAGGTTCGGACTTGCGTAGTAACCATATCTACATACGTGATAATAAGCATAATGTGTTTTGACCTAAGGATCTTATAAAAAGTATCTTGATTACCTGAGTTGATTTTTTCTTCTGAGGATTTAAGTGGACATTAGTGACTCACAGCAGCACAACTAAGAGAAGGAAGGTCACGATCAGGGTTGTTTCCTCTGAATGAAAGGTTCGACTACTTATGATACTGAAGACCTCACTTAAGAAGGGTGTGAAGTTAGGAAAGTGAGGTGCCAATTCAGGTGTCGTCCTCGTCATTTGACCAAGACACAAAAATACGAGGTCCTTCGCCAATTGTCCTCGTGATGCTTTCTAGCACGACTTTAATAAACAATCAATACATTTATTTCTCTTTCACTTAGTCTGTGCGTTTTTATTTGAATAAATTTAAATAAATTTACTTAATAAATTAATTTAATAAAGTAATAAACTAATTTTTTAAAAAAAAGGATAATTACATTGTACTGAGAAATTTTTAAAGGAAAATATAATTCAATTGTAATAGAGACAGTAATAAAAAAAACTAAAAGAGTAGTAAATATTCTGATTCAAATTTCAGCCTAATATAATCTAATAATCAATGAGTAAGAAACATTTATTTTTTAAAATATACTTAAAAATAGAACAAATAAAAATAAAATAAAATAAAATAAATAAAAAAGGAATTTTAAAAAAATTTTAATTACCGAAGAACACAAGTTCCTAGAAGTAAAAAAAAGACTTAAAAAAGAATCTAATATAATTAATAAGAAATAATGAACGCATTTTCAAAACACATCTTCTTAATAAACTACGGATAGGTGGTTTACGCAAGTTATAAATATTCTTAGAAATTTTATTATGAAAACTTTACATTTATGTTCGAAAAAGGCCACAAGAAATCTCTTATTACATAAAG
>BMAW01017198.1:1703275-1759016 GCA_019974015.1 Nephila pilipes
AAATATCTCTTTAAGTATAAATTATTATAAGTATTGTTTTAATGTTCGAGAAAATTTTTGTGTCATCACGAAAAGTAAAGTTTATGAATTATCACCTTTTTTTGTCGTCCTAAATAACACAAAAACTCAATAACACGTCCATATGAGAAATTTGGCTCATATAAGGCTCATATTATAAGATAATGTCTTATGAGATTCTTGATTAACTTCAATTCTTTAACATATGTGTGTAATGATTTAATTTCAATTTATATTAGTTTCTCATAATAGTAATTTAATTTCCTAATTTTTCCCAATCTCTCATTTAAAAGTAAAGCGTTCATTCTTCATTCTTATTTCCTGATACCATTCCTTTTAAATTTAATTTATGTAATCACGCGTTCTTAAAAATTCGCTGATAATGCAGCTTTCACGGCTTCAGACCTGTAGGGATGATCCCTACTAGACTTCCTGACTGCAGCTAAAATCTCTGGGAATCTCTCCACTCATAACACGTAGTCTATTCGGAAAATCCCTACTATAAAAATCAAAGCAAGAGAAAATTCGCTCTCTTATGCTCCTCAGACTTTTTGTGCTGTTCATCAAACGGAGGAGTAGTATCTCCGACCTTGTGGAAGTGCTCTCTCTCCGCTACAACAAAATAATCAATAGTTAAAATCTAACTTGGTCTCGACTGGTTTTTAATTAATTAAACAATAATTTTAAAAGAAAGGCATTACATTATATATATATATGTATGTATGTATGTATGTATATATATATATATATATATCTTAGAAGTGAGCAAATACCTAATATATACAAATTGAGATTTCTTGAGTATGCTAAGTTTCATCGAAATTGGTGTAAAATAGTTCATTCGCATGAATTACGTACAAAAGAACAAGAACTAATTCATTTACACACACACGCATACACATTTGACATCAGTGAGTAGAGAGACATATATTCATTAAATAATGTAACTATTTTATCAGCATGTATGTTTGAAATAATTTGATATTAACATTTTAATAGAAGAAAAGTAAAATTACACCTTTTTCTTGATATATGGCCTATGTGATTTATGATCCTATGTATAAATATAAATATTAAATTAAAAGAAATAATTTTTACAAGAAGTAATTTCAGTTCATAATTATGTTTACAGTAAGCACAATAATTAATAAATAATGAGTTTTGCGTTTTATGCACTGTTTTTATAATCCATTTAAATAAAAATTTTATTGTAAAATATTAATCCGACCTACGATATGTTTGTCGGTCATAAGTTGAGGAAACCCTGTACACAATATCAGATTTTTGAATTTTATCTTGTGTGTTTCTTATTTGTTTTGATAAGTATCTACTCAAGAGGGCTGATAAGATATAACTGAACCAATTTTTGTAGAATCTCATGAAAAAACATTCTTACATTTGAGAACGAATCCTCCTTCCAGAAGATGAAGGATTGTTGACAGAAATTTCATCGTTTCATATAATAATTATCGTAATTAATATTTCTTTTAAATGCTCATCAATTTAAAAGTAAAAGCATAATAGAAAACTCAAGAAAATGTAGAATAAGTTTGTTTCACATACATTTCATATGAACTGTATTTTTTAAATCATACATTAAATAGATTGCTGAAATTAGATGATATTTTTATTTCTTTCAATTGAAGTTAAAAATTAAAGATTCCTTTAAAGGAAAAATATTTGTAAAAAAAGTATCATGGAGTCTGATTAATTGTTTTTTAACGTCGCACTTAGAAGCAACACGAGTTCTATTGCTGATGTACGTCATAATTTTGAGCCTCGCTTAAGTTATGAGAACGACACTTGAGCTAGCACGTTTCCCTTAAACTTCCACACCACGCTATTGGTAGGACTTGGAACCTCGACCAGATTTTACGTACACCAACCAGCTATGCGGCGGGTCTTTTGTGGCATCAGAACCTGAACCCTCGACTCGAAGAAAAAAACGGTGGTCGTGATTCCGTGACTATTGCCACTAAATTACCGAGGCCAGTAATGAAGATGAGACAGATTATATAGTTAATTATAGAGTACGCACTAGCGCATATGCGCACACAATAAGTTACTTATCCGAAACAAAAGATATTAGTTAGAAACTTATTGCTTATACCTGTTTAAAAAATTAGGGAAAAAAATTGTTGATAATAATGTGAAGGATTTCTGCATTTTCTTCTATATATTAAAATTTTGCAAATAATTTTCTTATTGTTAAAATTTCACAACATAACCATACGCCAAAGTAGCATTAATTGCGCTTTAAAATGAATTTATCTGATTTTATGATGTCAATAACGTATTTCTTATTATTGAAGAATAATGTGATAGTATTCATACATTCAAAAGTATTTTATCAAATTTGTATAATAAATGCAACTGAAACGCTATGGTTGAAAAAAATATCAAGAATTGGAGAAAGCTGAAAAAAAATTTATTGAAAAAACCTTAGTCATGCGTTACTGATATATATTGCATTGAAATTTTAAAAAATAAATAAATTTCGTGAAATAACCTATAAAAAGCTAACCTGTTTATTCATATATTTTATCTTCTAATCTTTAAGAATTTATCAATATTGTGAGGACTTTCGTAAAGAGAAAGTATTTTATCTTCATATATTGAATAATAATAAATATATTTTTAGCTGCAATGAAAATATTTGGAATGGAAAAGTTATGACGTTCAAGAATAAAATAATTTATATATTTTAGGTCTTCGTTTTTCACATGCAGAGAAACTTGCTGAGTTACCAATTTTCTTTTTCGAGACCATAGAAGAAATTTACAAAGCATGATGCTTAAATTTTCGGAAAAAAATTCTATTCGATACAAATTACAAAATTTACACTATTTAATTATATTAAAATGGTTAATAATCTAAATATAACTCAACAGATTTAGGATTTAAAACTCAAGTGAACGAAGACAAATTAGTTATTATTAAATGGGAAAGTACTTTTATAAATTTATTTAATAGTTTATGAAGGATAAATTTTTTTGTCATGTATATTTAATGTCTGTATAAAAATTCAGAAATATAACTTAAAATATGTAATTTTATTTGGGAATAAACATGCTATATATATATATATATATATGTGTATACGTTTATGTATATAAATGTATAAGTCAACCTTCGTCACAAGATAGTTTTAATGATACTTTCCTTTAAAAATTAAATGAAAAGAAAAGTTGATTAAAACTTTCTTTTTATATTTATACCTTCTGTCGCTTAAATAAGTTATCAATACATAAACATTACTATATGAGACGAATCGGAGAAAGCATATTAAATATTAAAATACCTGTAAGTTCTATATTTTTAGCTAAACAAATATCAACAATTAATTTACAGCATTTAACTTTTATTCGATTCTAATTAAATAGAGCTTTCATTTTTCGTGTATATCTCTTACCAACTGAGTAAAAACTTTCCGAAACAAAAGAGTTGATAATCATTAAATTGTAATTTATTATTTTATAATTATCAAATAATATTTTCTTTATTCATATATATACCATACATAATGAGTATAAACCACCTGGAAACAAAAATAATTACATTTGTTATTTGTAGATTATTATTTCATCATAATTGAATAGCGTTCTTGTTTTTTGTACATACGAGTATACCGAATATAGTGAGTATAAACAATATGGGGGAAATTATCACATGTATTAAATTGAAATTTATCATTCTATCATTAATAAAAAGCGTTTTTGTTTTTGTACATGCGGAGAACAAATCAGCCTTTAGAACAAAAGTGTTGACATTCATTATCATATTTTATTATTCCATATTTTCAATAGTGTTTTCATTTTTCGAACACATTTCTCACATAGAGAGTATTCACATGGGGAGGGGGAAGATAACATTCCGAAGGGGAAACAGTACCCAGATAACATTTCTCCTGAAAAGAAAAAAATGTTTTCAACGGGCCCATGGACCGTTCCATGGCGAAAGCTCTTTAATTTGAATGACAGCGAGGCGCTGCCGTTTTAATTGAGCAGCAATGCCACAAAGCAAGAATACCAAGATTTCCACTGCTCGGTTGGCTGAACTTAGGACACCAGTTCCAGCCATACGGGGTTTTTCCCCCCCCCCCCCCCCAAGGTATTTTCTTCCGAAGACTAGGTTTTTAATTTAAAATATTACTTATTGTTTGTCTAAGATCTGGATGATTTTAGATCTTTCTTTCTCTCCAAATTGGTTGTTTCTCGAATATTCTGTATACGTACAAAAACTGAGTCACATCAGTTGTGGGCAGATTCTGTTTTTCGATGTTCCTCTGTTCTATTAATAAAATTAATTGTTTACAAAATGACGGCGTAGTTCTTTGCATCTTCGTGGCAATATACAGTAGCATTGGGAATACACCTTTCACTCAGCTTTTGAAAGGTCTAAAAGAATATTATTAAATACTCACTTAAGCTTAGTATTTAAAAAATCAATAAAATGCTCATTACAAAATATATTAGACTAAAAAACACAAAAATGAAGATTAAACAACATTTGGTTTAACAAAATGCTTACGTCACAGATCCAAGTTTCACGGTCACAAAATTGAGTATACGATCTATAGAAACTGCGACTTTGCCACCATTATATTTTTGTTATGATTCAGAATAATAGTTGTGTTTCTTTAAAAACACAAATATTTTATTTTCAGGAGAAAAAAAATTTTAAATGTGAAAATGAGCTCCAGAGTTGAAACTAATGTTGAAATTTAGAAAATTCATTCTACTGTCTGAGGCGGAAATTTTTTACAGAATATTGCAAAGGAACTTGAACAAAGTCACGGATGGGTGCCAAAATTATTCAGAAATATAAAAAATTTGGCCAAATTGCATATAAACCTGGAAGAAGAAGAGAAAGAGTTATTAATTTCAATGATTAATAGAAACAGTATTCGAGAACAAGAAACAATCTTAAGGCAAGCGCTGTAAAAATTGCCTGATCTTCTTTCACAGTATTTGGAAGATACACTTCTGCAGAAGATAAACAAATTATAATGGTCGTGTTGATAGAGTGGTCGCGTATGTAGATGGTGGAAGTAAATTTTTCATTTCTAAAGCAATGAAAGAAAAAAAGATTACATTTGCTAAAAATCATATTTCAAAGCCACAATTTTTTGTGGAATATTGTACTAATCAATGAAGAAAGTCAATTCTATGCATTTGGAAGTGATAATCGATGATATGCTTTGTAGAAGCCTGACTCTCCCAAACACCATTTTCAGTGTCAAGCGGCCAAACATTGTTGTGGTTTGCATCTTGTATGGGGTTGTATGTCTGCAAAAAGCGTGTAAAAATCTGTTTTTATTGACGGAGTGATAGAAAAAAATAAATAATCGGATGAATGAAGAATAATTTAAAACTAAATGCTTTAAATTATTTTTCAGAAATTAGGTTATGGGTCACTTTGTACGTTTCAATAAGATAACGAACCATTACAAACAGTTAAAATTGTTAAGTTATAGTTATCGTACAATTGTAAAATGCAATTACATACACCACCTCAATCTCTCGATTTCATTGTCATAGAAAACTTGTGATCTCAATAAGAAAAATCTGTTCAAGAGTATTATTTTATGAGTAAAAGACACTTTAAGCATTATTACAAGAAAAATGAATAAACATTTCGTGTGAAACTACACAAATCTTTTCAAATTAATACACATAGTTTGGAAGGTGTTCTAAATGCAAAATGATTGATTGATTTTCTTCACGTTACATTAGAACCAACATGAGGGCTACTGGCGACGAACTTCGTAATGTTGAACCTCAGTCGAGTGACGAGAACGACATCTGAGTTGGCATCTCCCTCTCTAAACCTTCACACTATGCCAACGGGAAGGACTTTGGGCTTCGACAGATTTAAAGTGCATCAGCCCCGGCTATACGGCGGGTCTTTAGTGGCATCAAGGTTCGAACTCATGACTCGACGAGAACAACTACGGCCGAGAGTCGGCGACCTTGATCATTAGGCTACAGCGGCCGAATGCAAAACAACATGCAACGAAATATTACTTAATATTTTTTTGAAATAAAAATTGAGTAATTACACTAGGTGTACCAGGCTCAGTTTTGGGACTTAGAAATCTATAACTTCAATGTAGAAATTATGGCAATTAAAACATTACCGATTCTTCTTAGTGTAATATATTTTGTAATGTGCATTTTATTGTTTTTATAAATATGAAACTTAAAAAATATTTAATAATTTTGTTTTATTGTCTTAAGAAGGGAAGTAAGTGACGTATACTGAATTTTAAAAGCCTTTGAATAAATTTGTTATAAGAGAGAGATAGAGATTAAGAAATTTTGAATAACCGTTATGCACACTGTGCAACGGATAGTGATTTGTTATCTCGTAACGGACTCCAATTTTGAAATCAGAAAATAAATTAAATACTAAAAGTTTATCTTACCTTTTTATCTATCACGTCGTAAAGTCGGCTATCTGTTTCAAATATTTACGAGTGAGATTTTGGTGAACATGTTTCAAAACAATGTTTTCTAAGTTTTATTCACGAGACCAAATTACTTTCCAAAATATGCAGATTAAATTCTCTTAAGGTAAGTATAATGATGAGCTCATTGTTCGAAATAGAGACTCTTATTATATAAATTTTTATTACTTATAAAATACTAATTTTTATTCTTATTACCTATATTGAAAAGTAGAACGATTTTCAAAAATCGCTCTACTGTATATGATCATTTTCCGTTTAACAAAGATATAAATTTTTGAACATTGTTTTACGTTGTAAATTTTAATTATTTTATTAATAACTTGTATCAAAATTTGTGAATAAATTCATTGAGTTTGATATCTATGTAAGCAATGATGTTACTTGAAGCAAGCATGGAAAGAAATTATTTTTAAAATAACCTGTATGTTTTTTTTTGCACTTAAGATTTCGAATTTAGTTCAAGTTTAAAGCAGATTGTTTTCCGTATTTTTTGAAATTAATATGACTTCTACAATTTGTTATCCTTAAAACCGTAGAGTAATTTAAATCAATATATTTTTTGAATTATCATCTTCAAGTTTAATAACAAAATTAAACGGTAACACCATTAAACTTTTTTTTTTAAATTTTCACTCAAATGTTTTTTTTATAAGATTTACTTATAAATATATTACTCGTATTTGACGTCTTAAGTCGCTTAAAAAATTTTCTATCAATTTTTCATTTCGGTAATTTCTTGGTTTAAAAAGAGAGCAATAGTTTCTCTTATTACTTCTCCGTATTATACCTGTTACAAATAAAATCACAATATAAATGAGTGTTAATATTTAAAAAAAATTGGTACAATGTTCCAAAAACAACTGAAAATTGTAAAGAAGTTTTTGATACCAAAGATTGTTATAGGTAATTTTAAAATATTATTGTTATCTGGTTATACAAACATGATACAATTTTAGATCTGATACTTGATTTCCCATTTGCTATTATTTTATTTACATATATGAGTAATTTATAATTCACGATATTAATTTCGCCTCTTTTGATTCCGGATTTATGTAAAAAATAATGAAAATATAAAGAAAAATATTTATCTCGAAAGGTATTAAATATATTGGTTTTCAGATGAAGACTTTTTTTTTTTTCGAAAATTTCATATGCCTAAATTAAATATTTTCGATTTCCTTTATCTATCTATGCAATATTAGCTTTTATATTTCAAAATAGCTAATTTCCATGTAAGTTTGGGAAAAATATAAAAACAAATGCGTTAACTTTTTGTAGATGTGCATAAAAAATTGTTTTTCCGAACTTTCTATCGTTCTTATTTTTTGCTGCTAATAAAATGTTTATGTAGTGTAATATATTACCAAGAAATATGAAGTCTGAAAAACTAATTACTGCCTCAAAATGAAACTTTTTTGATTATTCACGAATCCCTTTTGTTGCTATTATTTTTCAATTATTAAGAAAAGGCAATTTTACAAGGGTTCTCACAATGTTATGAAACTGTTATATTAATAGCTTTCATGAGGGCTGTATTCTTTTATTACAACAACAGAGAAAAAAAATTATTATCCTTCTTGTATTTAATCTAAATAGCTTACATTTAAAATTTGAATAAGATATATTAATATTCATATTAATACATTTTTAGATAAAATCATCTACTTCTTTTTCTGTAGAATATTTACATGTGTATTTATTTCGTCTTCTATCAATGTAAAATTTACTTTTTTTTTTATAATGTGATTAATAATAAAGATCACTCTTGTTCTCAAATAAGTATTTTAAAATAATACAAAAATGTACAATTAAAAAATTTCGTTTGATTTTTAGTCTATTTCTCTTTTTTTAAAAAAATTATTTCTGATAACAAACATTTTTTTTTGGTCAATATCTAAGTTTAAAGATAGAATAATTCGATTACTTGTAACGAAATATATATTAAATATATTGTGCAATATATATATGTATATATATATAACTTTCAAATGTAGCAAGTATTTTATAGATGCAATAATTTTTAAAAATAATAACGCGTAAAATGTTTAAGGATTTTATCCAGTAGTAGTAGTAGAGACACACATTGAGAAATCAAAAGTTTCAATTACACAAACGGTTATTTTTCGTAATAAAAAGAATCAAAATCGCAGTTTTCCAGAAAATACAAATCTATAAATCAAAATTAAGTGAAAGAAATAGTTGTCAGAGACACCTAGAACTACAATAGATAAATAAGTAACGCTAAATTCTGTATTTAAAAAGTATATTGTACGTTCACATCGCTTAAAAGTGAAGAAACAACTGTTTAAAATGCATTGCTTCAATTTCTGTGGCTTAATTTCGGTCTTGAAAAATTCCACTTCCGGTCGCTTTAAATTGTACTTCCGGTTTAAATTATTGGCTGTAACTTTGTTTCTAGTAACAAATGCAAACAATTTTTGAAATCGCAAATATGTTGGATTTAATAAAAAGAAAAAGAAACTTTAGAAAATTTTTCACAAAAACGGTGATTTTTGGGTAGGCACAGTAGAAAATTTATGAACAAACCCTTCGTTTATGATTTTAAGAACTCATACTAACTGGTGAGTCATAGAGTGACCCAAGAAAGGAGCATTGTTCTAGGGGATACAGTTAATTGCGTTGCAGTACGTTTCGATTCTTTTTAAGATAATCTTCTCAAAATTGTTAACAGTTTATTACATTTTAATCATTTGTTGCTTACAGAGAATCATTTCTAAGAATTAACCGGATGATTTTTAAAACATAACAACCGGTAATATGTAATTAGCATTGATTATATTTATAAAAATAGATCAAGTACCTAACTTACTCAATTCTTTTATTTTACAAATATAAAAAGTACAATATCTTGTTTTAAATAATGTATAATAAATCATATTTTCACACAATTTTATACACGATTCAATTTGTTTTATATGTATTTTAACAAATTAAACATTCCAAAAGAGAGAGAAAAAAACTAAATGCAGGATTTTATTATTAACTTCCTTTGCATCTAGTAACATTTTTACTAAATTAAATACATACCATCTAATTAATTAGAAAACAATATTCAAGTTTCTAATGATTTATATGTTTAATTGCGAATTATTTATGAAGAGAAAAAATTATTTTTTATTATATTCAAAATACTTGTCTTCTCTTTAAAGATATGGTTTTTTAAAGAGTAATTGGTAGAAAACAATCCTTTTAAATGATGACTTCTTTAAGTGAAAATATTATTTTATAAAGTCAATAATTTTTGTATTTATGAAAGACTTTAATGATTCAAAAATAAAATTAAAAATGTGAAAGGATGAAACAAAAGTAAACACGGATGTCGTTTAAAATACCTGTAAGCTGTACAGAAAAAATCTTCCATTCTAAGAATTACATATGTATTTTTCTGGGGGTTTCCTTTTTTATATGTAACGAGAGGAAAATGCCAAAGGAAAACGGTATTTACATGCATTCAACATTATTCATCTTACTAATTATTTATTCCCGAGAAGAATAAATATAGAAAACAACAGAATTTCCCAGAAATTCTTCAGTTAAATAAAAACAAATTAGGAACATATTTTCCTTCATTTTTAGAGCAAATTCCTTTTGATGAAAGGATCGAGTAACTAAATTTTGATTAATACTGATGTAAACAGATTCTAAATATGTGATTGAAAGGTGACCTTGATTCAAACAAGTCTGAATAATATTTTTTCGAAGTATTTCTTAAATAAAATAGTTTTATTAAAAAAAAAATTGTGGAAATATAATTAGATTTCTACTGAAAAGCCTATTCGTCTGCTAAATATAATAGCTCCCTTGGTAATTATCTATTTTGAAGGTTTGACGAAGACTACAAGAGTGGTTAATGAAGTACCCATGTTTGGAGTAGGATAACTCATTGCAGCATTGTTCATGGATATTATATTCTTTCCATTGATATTATATTCTTCTCATTTTTTCCCTTTTCAAAGAAGTCCAACAGTATGACGCCCTTCGCATCCCAAAAAACGTCGCCATTGCCTTTCCGGATGATGAGACCGTGTCCCCCTTCTTTGGAGGAGATTCCCATTGTTTTGATTGTTACTCGGTCTACGGTTTATAATTATGAATCCAAATACCATCGATGGGGATCACTCGACGTAAAAAAGGTAACAACAACTCGAAGCAGCAGCAGTTCAAATTTTGATTTGGTTGAAGATGGCTGCCAAATCAAAACAAACTTATAAATCAGTGTTTAAATTTATTTTGGCACCGTTTATCAGATGGAAGCACATAATGGTAACATCAACTTGCTCAGCATCACCATCTATCGTTAAAAATAAATACTTCTTAAAATACCCTTGTATACACAAGTAATACTTTACTATCAGTTCCAATATGTTACAAAATATTGAAAACATATTGAATGCAAAGTGTATTGGTAGGGAACAAAAGGAAAACATGTTCTCTTGAAAGGAACGCACTTGCTTCCAAGTAATCCTGCTCTTAGTATTCATCGTCTCAAGTCTTAGAACTAATTTTTCCTAATCAAAAGGTTTTTTTTTTTTTGTTCTTTTTGTCTCTCAATCTGTTCATTTCTTTTTGTTTTTCAATCTGTCCATTTCTTTTCGTTACTTTGTTGATCTCATTTAGATTCTTAATCTACTCTTCCATTTTCGATTCTCAATCTGCTGTTCATCTCTTTTCGTCTTTTAATCTGCTCATCTTCTTTCGTCTGTCAATCTCTCTCTCTCTCTCTGTTCTTCTCTTTTCGTCTCTCTATTCCTTTTCATCTCTCAAACTGATAATCACTTTTTCGCTTCTGTCAGTCGATATTTTTCACTCCTAATCTGTTCACTTATTTCCGCCTATCAATCTGTTATTTCTTTTTCCCCCTCAATCTGTTGATCTCTTTTTGTCTCTCAATCTGCTCATCTGCTCTTTGCACATCGTTATTCGTTCTATAATCTTCAAAAGCTCATTTTTGCTTTTTTTTTGTTATGGCACTAATGTACTATTAGAACCGCTTTTCTTAAGGTATATGGAAAATCGATTGGTAGATTGCGCAGATTCAGAAAATGAAGTAATTATTTTCCATTAACGAAATCAGATTTTATATTTTTGAGTTCAAGTTTTTGTATTTTTATGCTACAAGATCCCGAGTCAAATCATAATATTCAAAATGAAAAATAAAATGCTATTAAAATAGCACTAGAATAATAATTAATAAATAAATCATAAATTATATATATATATATTAATTTCAAATGAAATGTAGGTTCAAATATTTGAATGATTTATTTATGCAATGAGGATACACACACACATCTTGCAGGTAAAATTCTTTTCCTTGCATTACACGCTTCAACTTAGAAAACTATATATATATAATCTCTTTAAATATATTAAAACAACAAAATTACGGATGATTATTCGCATAAAAATGTCCTTCAATACATTAAATTCTGGATAAAAATTATTTTTTACTTTTTTTATGTATACTTTTATAATACTTCCAAAATGTTTTATATCAAATCTTAACTCTTTATGCGTATTACTCTGTATAATAATATATTATTACAAAATATTAAACTCTAATCGTATCTTTTTTTTGCTTTCCTGATTCGGAATTTATTGTTTAAATGTTTATTAGAGTCGCACTTAGATGCAATAGGAGGTCAATTGGCGGCGAACCTCGTAATTTTGACCTTAGGTCAAGGGATAAGGATTGCACCTGAGCTGGCACTTATCTATTCAAACTTTCACACCACACTACGTGATGGCTTGGAGTTTCAGCAGATTTAATGTGCATCAATCCCGATATATGGCTTATCTTTAGTGACATGAGGACTCGAAGAACCCACGACTCGACAGAAACAATACCGACTTAAGAATTGCGGCCCTGACCCTTCGACTATCGCTGCCGCTGCTTCAGTATGGAAGTATTATTTTCAAAAGATTAAGAATAGTTCTTTAAAAATTAAGATTGGGAAAGAACTCTTTACTTATAAGAATAATTTTTCACATTATCATGTATTGAAATAGTAAAATAAGGTAGGGATTACCGCTAAGGTTTAATTATTACTTAGAAATAACTGAGACAAATTTATTCTGCGTATTAATAGATCCTTATGTACGTAATGTTGTAAATCATAGATGTTAATGCTGATTTGTTTGGTTTGAGAAAGACATAAATTGAAATAACATATGTTATCGCAAAGACTTAACTATTATCCCAGAATATCGCATCGATCGACATAGAAAATTAATTTTTCCTTGATTGTTCTATAGACTTATCTATATAATTATCACCCAAAGTAATACAATATTCCCAGAGTTACTTGAACATTCGAAATGCAGGAACTGTGTCTTTTTCCTCCATACTTTAGGTAACTAAATCTACGGCTTCCTGAAAGTAAATAAATCAAGGTTAATAGCTGTAATTAACAACATTATGCACTTAAGGATTCTAAGGATTCTGCATATTAAGAAATAATATGCAGAATAAGTTTTATTCAGATATTTCGGCTATTTATTTCTCAGTAATAATTCAGCCTTAATGATATACCCTTACTAATATGTAATCAAAGTAAAATTTTTACTTTAATACTTGAACTAAACAGTGCAAACAAAATCGATTTAAAAATTTTTTAAAATGAAATTAAAATTCAGTTCCAAAAGTGAATGACATAATATAAAGAATGATATTCCAAAAAAATTGTAGTAAAATAATTAAATATATAATGAATGACATTCCAAAAGTGACAAATTTACCCGATACTAGAGTGAACAATCTCTCTTCGAAAGAAAGATTTGCAATGCTTTGATTCATTGATTCGAATGTAAAACTCAAAGTTTAAAATGATGCACTGTGCAGTTGTGGATCCAATATTAATGAGAAATTAATATTATCAATAGCAACAATTTATTTCTTTTATTTATCCTCCTTTAAGTTCTACACATTTTTCCAACATATTATGAATATTTTTATTCTTGTATGATAAAAGGAAGTCAAGCGTTTACAGAACAAATTGTGCAAAGATTCTTATACTTCTTCATTCCATAAAAATATTTCTGCTGTTAATCCGGTATGCTGCTTTAACCCTCTCCAAATGTTCATAGAAATATACTACATTAATAATAGGTCAGTCATAAAGAGAATCGGTGTATCCTGTGAATCCCAAACCATGGCCAGAACTAGTCCAGCAGATAACCGATTTTTTATTTTTAATTGTTCCAATTTTTCTACTCCATTCAATTCTAGACCACTTTGTTTCAAAAGTTAAATGATGCATCCAATTTTCATTGCGTCATTTACATATTCAGACTTTAATAAGGCGTCATTATCATTCAATATGTGCCAAATTTCAATAGATTTGACATTTTCATTCGTTAAAAATTTGCTAATTATTTGTAATGTCAAAACACCAGGTACCAGGTATGTTCACTCTTTGAGCTAGCTATTATAAACGGCTTAAATATTACACGTCCTATTAATTTTAAAATTTATTTACCCTTTCCTCATAATTAGGATACCTAAAGTCAATAATTAAAATATTTTTCCATATTTAAACTAAAAAGCCTTCGAGATAAAAAAAAAAAATCAAAACAATCAAACATTCGACAGATGACCAACTTGTGAGGAACACGTCGGAGAATTAAAAATAAAACTGAACAATCGGTTATAACTCACAAAAATATAGAGACTAAAGAAATTAGCTTATGAAAAATAAATCGACTATTCAAAGTTCAAATAATTTATCATAGTTTCTATGGAAAAATATATAAACATCGCCTGTCGTTATTAAAAAGGTCTTGTTTGTATTTTATTCACCTGCGTATTTATTATTTCTGATCGAAAATGAATTTATATGCCTGAAAAAATGGAATATTAAAACATAGCACACAGAATTATATTTATTTGTTTTACTATTGGAAAGCGAGAGTAGAGGTTGATTATAAATGGCAGGGATCTTGTCCCAACTCAAAATATTCCAAGGATTCAACCAATCATTATCATGGGCAAATTCACGGAATAAATCATTTTCTTCGGCTGTATTTAATCGCGAATTCAGCTGTCTTTTTTCCAGGTAATATTTATTTTATAAAATTTTTCTCATTTATTTACATAATAAAAATATTTCATTTAACATATACATTAATGCAAACTGTGATTGATTTTACTCGTAATACCGAAAAACTCGATTAATATTTCCCTTTAAAATATTACGAAACAATTATTCTAGAAATATCGATTAATGAAGCATATTTAAAATACAGAAATTCATAAGAAACAGATATAAATCTTTAAAAATTGTTTTCTGTTGAAAAAATGTAGTTAAAACATTGCCATTTAATTATTCTTTACTCTAGTATCTCTGTTGATATAATTGAGAGAACAATAACCGTAAACAGTTCATTATAATCATTCTTGATGAAATGACAGTTATTATGAGTCTGTCTGTATGTGTTATAAAATAGAATTTTCCATCATTGGGTTTCTCTTTAGATATTTGTAGCCAACACTTTAGATATTTGTAAGCACGGTTTAAGTATATGTAACCAAAGAATATTTGTAAAAATGATTTTTTTTATGACACTAGCTGCTCCCAAACTCATGATAAATTAACTGCACATCCCACTATTTCATATTTCTTTTTTACAAATTTAAGGCTTTTATTCGAAATTCCACACAGAGTAGATATAAAAAAAGTTTAAGAGTAGAAAACCGTACATATTTAAAGATTTTCTGAAACTTCTTTCTAATTTCTTTTGAAAAATGTATATCAGTAGAATTATTTATTATAAAAACATTTTAAAGAGAATAAATTAAAGAGTTATTTTAATTACATATTCATTGAAAAATATTTAATCTGGTTCAATTTTTGCCATTTTCAACAATTTCTTTCTTTAAAGTCATTATTTTTATGTCTGGTGATTTTGTGTTATATATTTTTTTTTTATCAAAGTCAATATATATCTATTTCAGAGTTTTTAACAACATACATTTTGAATCAAGAAACAGAGATTAAAATGTGACCTCCTTCCCTGGCTTTGCTTCTATCCCAAATTTGTACCATCGCACATATTAGTGATAGAAGCAGTCATTAAAGTTTACTCAGGAAAGAGTCAAACATTAACTCATATTTGTTACATCCATAACAGATATTAACTCAGATTTGTTATATCCTTAGAATGATCCAGGAATCAACGTTTGTATCACCTATGTGGAGCAAAACTCCTCACGTGTCCACAACAAAACATTATCAGAAATGCATACTTATTTAAATGGTTTTAAAAAAGTGTCCGATTCAGTAACGATCTCAGTTTTTATCACAGCAGTAGTTTTATTTTCTTACAATAAACATCAAATCATATAACCTCTTTCTTCTTAGCGTGGGCACACGTTGAATCTTTTTATTCAACCTTCTGATCTCTCTCTCTCCCCTACCTTAACACTAAGCTTTGATAGCTGATAAACTCAATCCGATCAGTCTTATTCTTCAATACATCTATTATAATTTACGTAAATTACAGTTCATTGATTAATAGATATTTTCAAATCCAACAACGTCATAGCAAAGTTCCAAAAGGTTAGTTGAAGGGAAATATATGTTATAAGCGAGAACCTTGTCGTGCAGCTTTTTTTTCGCTCAGAGTTGCACTTGAAATTCTTTGTTAGATCTATAGCACTGAAAAAACTTCAGAATTTAAAAACAAAATGTCATTATGTTTATTTATAAGTTTGCTTACATACTATTGCTCATGTTATGTATTTAGTCTTTTTAAATCATTTTTAAAATTTATAAATCATTTTAAACATTTTTTAGTTCCTAGATTCTAACCGAACTTCACTCAATACAACTACATTACTCTATCATCAAAATTCTAGACGCTTTTAAAATTACAATGAATTGATCAGAGCTTTTTAAAGTATAATACCTAGATTCAGATAGGACTTTGACATAAATTTGAACATTTTTAAAAATTTAATCTCGCGTGCTATTTGTTTATAGTTCTAACTGCTTAGCAATATAAAAAATAAACTTCTTATTAATGGTGATATATTTTTTATTAATACAACATTTTGAGCTATAAATAATTGAATGGGTGATTGGAAAAATGGTAACATTCCAATCAAGGCTGTTTGGAGGCGGTGAGAGGAAGAAAGGATAATATTTATTATTTTCCCACTCAACGATGACAATACCTCTGCATTATTATAGGAAATAAGATAGTTTTTTATTTATTTATTTGCGCTCTACGGATAGATTGCACAAATGTTAGTGAAATAGCTATCTAATCTTAACTCGGGATATTTTTGGGATCTTATCCTTTTTCCAATCACCATTCAATTATCAATAAAAGGCCTTAAGTACTAGTACGATACAATACTTTTTCCTGCACAAAATGTGAAAGATCATTCTAAGCAAACGACATTTTTACCCTTTATTATTGTCACAAAATCGAGTGAATGAAGTACTGTCATACTTTTTCTTCTTTTTGAAATAGAGCTATAAAAATTTACAGTAATAATTTTTTGATTAATTAGCCTCCCGAAGGACTATTATTTTCGTTGGATCACTTTTCGCGTACCAGATCAACTTTCAATTTTAAATACATTTAGCTTAAATATACTCAATTAAAAATGTATCGTTTGTTTTAATTTTAATATCGGAAAAGTTTACTATTGCCCATTTCTTGATTTTTCATTGTTTTCTTTAATTGTTGTATTTAATTAAGTAATTTAAAAATAATTATAAGAAGAAGGGCGCCTTGGGTGACTAAATTTGTTCTTTGTAAAACATTGCATAGAATTATAATATATATATATATATATATATATAATTTGTTATAACTTTTATATTTTCCTTAATTCTCTTATCTAGATTGTTTTCGTCGTTTTAATAATTTCAATTTGCAATAAAAGAAGTACCTTTTATTACACAGTTTTTGAAATTTTTTTTATTTTTCTCATAATGGAGGCTCATAAATCCATTAAAATATTTTAAAAGAAAAGCATACGTACAATTACAACCTAGATTAATAGGAATTTCAATAGTTTTTTTTTGTGTCTGATTTTAATAAGCAGCTGAGTTTGTTAAATGGAAGATCACGATTTTAATTAAATTAATCAGATTGATTGCAGAAGTGAAAACAACACAATTAATCGACTAATCATTTACTTTTTTATTTTATTCGTATCCTTATTTATCAACTTAAAACAAGCAACAAAAACAAGAGAGGAGGAAAATAATTTGCTTTTGATTTTCAAATTTTTTTATCTGGTTTTTTCAAAAATCCAGAATAGGATACTGCCATTTTTATTTATTTATTTATTATTTATTGGTTATTAAAAAAAAATCAAGATCCTGGAAACGACCGATATGAGTGAGGACACACACATGTGCCAAATTTTACTTTTTTTAAAAAAACAACTAATACATATTTTTTTGAATCGGAAATGTACATGAAATGAAGCAGGATATTTTTTCCCCTAAAGATTGGAAACACCGAAGGAAAAAAAAAAGCAGATGTACGATGTTTCTCAACTTATGGCCTATTTCCGTTCCGATTTATCCCATGTCATGAACCGGAATGTTATACTTCTGCAATACTTTTACTTCAAAAAATTATTCATAAAATCACAAATTCATTCTATATATGTGTAATTATTGCAGATTATGTGATATGTTTTATGTGATATGTGTGTGTACCCTATTGAACATGCTTACGTGTTTATAATACGCAAACAAAAATACAACTTGAAACAAGTGGCCGCGGTAGCCAAGTGATCACGGTCTCGGACTCGCTGCCGGCGGTTTCCGTCGAGTCTTGGGTTCGAGCCCTGATGCCAATAAAGAACCACCGTGTAACCGGGGCTGATGCACGTTAAATCTGTTGAGGTTGAAAGTCCTCCCGTTTTTGTGGGGGAAAAGTTAGGAGAGGGAGTTGCAAGCTCAGGTGTCATCTGCATCACTTGACGAGGTTCACTGCAACACTTGACACACACACACACACACACACACACACACACATATTGTAGTCGTAGGTTGGATAAGCCGTAAGTCACGCAGGAGATGTATATTTAATACAGAGCAATAGCATCGAAAGTTGTTTGATCAACCTATTATTGACATTCCAAGAAAAAGATGGTTAAATTAAATTTAACAATGGGGGGGGGGAAAGTTCTCGCAATGAGAGAAAGAGAAAACAAAGTAACACAATTGATCTCATTCAAAGTGTTTTATTTTTCAATGTAGTCTCCCTGGAAACTGAAACCATGATCTTAACTTCTTTCTGTATTGCCTTTTCTTCCATTGGTGGTGAAGAATCAGTATGTCTCTTTTTCGGGTGGCGACCACTACGTGGATCATCCTCTGATTTTAACTCTATGGTTCATTTGGCAACAATTGAAACTAAATAGTTGAATCACTGAGTATTTTCTGAAAATGTGCATGAGCTCCATTTGCTTCCTTACCTTTTTTTCACGAAGTATTTTCTCCCTTCTCGAATTTTTTTTTCTCCATCTTCAAAACTCAATTCTCGGGAACAACAATTGATTCCGAGAGTTGATAGCCACTTGTGTACTCCTGACGGACGAATAATTGTTATAACGGAAAAGGGATGCGCTCAAGGTGACCTTTGTCAATGATTCCGAGATCTTTTAAAACCATCCTCATATTTGATCCTTTTTTTTATTTACTTATCAAAATTTATTACATTGTATTACTATCTTATCAAGTAAACGAAAAATTACATTTTCTTTATTGCGACTACTTTTCCTTTCCCTTTGTTCAAGTTGTTGCGGTAGCCTAGAGGTCATGGTTACAAACTCACGGCCGGTGTTGCTGCCATCGATTCATGAGTTCGAGACCTAATGCCACTAAAGATCCACCGTGTAAAGGGGCTGATGTACTTTAAATCTGTCTAGGTCCCATGTCCTCCCTTTGGAGTGGCGTGAAAGCTTAGAGAGGAGAGTACTAAGACGGTTGTCGTCCTCTTCACTTGGCTGATGTTCAAAATAATGAACTCCGTTGCTATAGCCCTCGGAAATTTGGAGCCAATGCTGTTGGAGCTTCAATGAAAGGTGTATAAGTAATTTGAGGGTTAGAGATGGGGAAGAAAACGCTGAAAGATGGCCAGATAAATTTACGCCTATGTTGGAGTTACGTGAAAATCTTTCTAAAAATCACAACTTGAGTAAAATAAAACTGTGTTCTCCACCCCCCCCCCGACTGAGTAATTATATTATGTATCTTCAAGAAATTTTTCAATTTGAAAACTTTTTTTCTGTTAAAACCACGAAACACCTTTCTTTTCCATTGAAAATGACTCTTTAACGCATAATAACCAATGCAATGCATTTCCGAACAATACTGAAAGCATTTTATTTTAGCTCTTTCAGACTAGAAAACTTCCCATATCAGATAAATAATTTAAATAATGGGTAATGACTTTTCTCAGTACTTTTCCCGTTCTACTTAATATATGTATAGAAAAAGATTCATCTAAGTAATTCAAACATTTCTGGAATTAACATAACACAATGTGGCCAAGAAGTTATAAGACTACACTTTTAAATAAAGCAGAACGTATAGTAATAAGTTTTTATTTTCAAACATTTTACAAATGACCCTTGTTAAGCTATACATCGGTTGACACAATCTTCGAGCACCTTGTCGGACATCTTCCACCGAAATGTCTTGCAGCTTCTCCATGACTTTAGCTTGAATATTTTGATATTGTCAAATTGTCACCCTTTCAGCCTCAATTTAAGTTTTGGAAACCAAAAGTGATCTGCTGATGCCAAGTACGGAGAGTATGGGTAGTTGTATAGCAGAAACATTTTTGTGTGTGTGGAAAATTGATGAATAACAGCTGCATTATGGGATGGCTCGTTGTCGTGCATCCTAAATAGTTATTACTTCTTTCACTTTCATTATAAATCATAATTAAGGGAATGTAATTAACAGAAAATCCTTCACCGATTTTAACAATGTTATTTTATTCAGATCTATGAATAATTAACAGCCTATCCTACTCTTTACAGGGTATTTTGAAACTCTTGGGCAAAAATTTAAAGGCTGATGGAAAACACCCGAACAAGCAACTTTCACCAAATAATACTCAGGCGGAGAGCCAGTGGTGAACCACTAGACGGCGCTGTAATGGAATACAGGAAGTGCGAGTTTTCTTACCCATCGTCATTTCTACAGTGGATTTCAGAATGCAGGACCTTTTTCTGATTACTCTTCGTCACTATGCTTTTCCTGAAATCTACGGTAGAAATGACGATTGATAAAAAAATACTACCTGCTCGCTCTACCTGCTTTCCATTACAGCGCCGTCTAGCGGTTCACCACTGGCTCTCCGCCTGAGTATTATGTGGTGAAAGTTGCTTGTTCGGATGTTTTCTATCACCCCTTAAATTTTTGTCCAAGAGTTTCGAAACATTCTGTATGTGGATATACCTTATATCAGAATCTAACCTTATAATACAATAACCTTATAATAAATTATTTATCATATCGAAACAATCGGGGCCGATTCTTTAGAAGATTTATAGAGGAAAATTCAAATCCTCAGCTCTTAGCAGATATTTTTTATTTTCACTTTTAAAGCTCTTTTCTTAGCTCAAGGCAAATGCAAATATCTTACACCGATAATTTCAGCTCACTGTCTTTATCACTAACTAAATTACTTACTCTCATAATCAACGTTTCACAGCTTTATATATACATTTTCATCATTCTATTCATTACACTTCAGTAATACTAATCTAATCTACTCCAATTACGTTTAATCTATTGGGAGAAATATTCATTTCAAACGAATTCACAATAAAGTCACAAAGGAATAGTTGAAGGGAAAAAAAAAACCCCATTATAGAACCAGTTTTTGTTTGCATTCAAATCCGGACGCACATTCACGTGAGTTTCAAAATTCGATACATTACAACTTCTATAGAAGTTGTATTCATTGCTTGCGTCCCTCAGAAACAAATTCCAAGTAAATCATTCCATTGCAGTTGAATAAAGTCATCAACAAAGTTTTCAATCGAGACTTTCGAAAGAAAATTTCTTTGACACGTTTGAACTACCCCATTCCGAAATCTGAATCCTTGTTTCCATATCGTTTGCAAAACACCATGATTCACCACTAGAAGTAATTTTTTTTTGAAAAAACCTAGAGTCGAGATTATGCATTTGAAGATTTTGACAAGAAACCATACTTTTTTCCTTTCGTTCGGTTGTTAGTAAATGTGCAACACAAAACGCGCACATGACTTTCTTTTTTAAATCCTCTAAAATTATCGTAAGGTTAGTTTATTTATCAATGTTTAAAAGCTGTGCTAGAAATCTTATTTAAATAGATGGTTTCTTTTTATCGCAGTGTGGATAGCTTCGATGTTCGAGCTAGTTCGGTTAGTGAAAAGACGTCATCTTCTTTGCCACCCTTAAAGTCCTCTCTGCCATTACGGAATTTCCCAATTTCGATCGAGACAGACAATAATCATTATATGCATTTTGCATTATTGAATAAGCTCCGCTGGCAGATATGTTACTTATAAAACAACACTTGACTGCACACCTTTATTCCAAATACGACTCCATTTATCTGTTAACAAAATATGATATCCAAAAAGGCCGTACCTTTCCAAAAGCTCCGTAAAAATTAATATAACTTGTCAGTGATGCTCAGACGACTTTGAATTTTATGTTTCCGCTTGTTGTATCCAAATGACATCCCAAACACCGATTCTGTTTCATCAATCTTAAACTTTTTAGGCACATCATGGAGTTCCTTTGATTCTTAACTTTATCAGGTATTTTTGGACGAATTTTAGTCTAATCAACATTTTCTACAATTCTTAAGTAATTAAATGTATAACTTTCCATAACCGTGAAAAATCTTTAACCTTATTTCACTTAATTAAAGAACGTATTTATCTTGAGGCTTATGAATATCAATGAATTTTGCTTCGATAACTTAACTTAGCTTCTAAAAACATTGTAAGATTAATCTTAAAATTACATGTGTAGCACAGTTCTTAATACATTGAATAATAGTTTTGTACCACCATCAATTTAGTTAGCTTAATAATTAGCAAAAAATTTACATATAATTAAAAATTCAAATAATGGAAACTTAGAGTATAATAATTGAAAAAATAGGAGATATTTCATTTAATTTCATTATTATAAACATAACATATAATAAATTCGATAATATAAACATAACAATTCAAGTTAAAGTTAGTTACAATATGTTTGCTTTACCAACAAATTGATTAGATTGGACATATATACCAAACCATTTGACCTAAATAGCGGTAAAAAAATAATGAAGGTCAGCAATGGTTATCAATGCGTAAAATTTCATTTTTCACTTTTGTTTGGCGCTGCCTGACAAAGCAAAGCCCTCTTAGAGTAAAATGATGTGTGGTTGTTTATTAACGTCGTTCGAAGAGGCAACACAAGAGCAAAAGGCGATAGATTACGTAATTTTGAACCTCGGTAGAGTGACAAGGACGACACCTGAGATGGTACTTCCCCCTCCAAATTTCTACACCACACCAAGGCTGGACTTCCGACTTCGACTCACAATTGAAAGTCGATGAGAAGCGTATTTTCCGTTGGTTGACAGAATGCTTCCTATCATTTATACGGTTGTAAGTACTACACGTTGCATTATTCTGCAAATTAAATTTATGTATTCACGGAGTTATGGCAGTTTTGCTGATGATCCGAGTGCTTTGAAACTCCTCTCTCCTTTGTTGGATATACATCCACTTGTCATCAATTGCTTCGAGTGGCAAACTTAATTACGAAAGGTTTCAACGAAAAAATGATAACGGTGGGTGTCTTCCTTGACGTGCAAAAAGCGTTTGACAGAATGGGGCATGACGGCCTGATATATAAATTAATTCAACTTCAGTTTCCTACCTATCTCATAAATATCATTCAAGATTTCCTTTCCGATAGAACCTTTCAAGTCCGCTTCAACAAAAAAA
This sequence comes from Nephila pilipes, assembly GCA_019974015.1. NCBI lineage: Eukaryota > Metazoa > Arthropoda > Arachnida > Araneae > Nephilidae > Nephila > Nephila pilipes. The sequence goes on from BMAW01017198.1 coordinate 1,726,771, forward strand.
TATCAAAAATAGGAAAAATCCAAGCCGGAACTCCACAGGGAAGTATTCTATATAAGTCCAGAATTATTCTATTCACTTCTGATATTCCTCAGTATGATAACATCGAAATATGTACATTCGCCGATGATACCGCCATCATTTCCCAAGGAAACAATCCCGTAAATGTTCACAAACGCCTTCAAATCTACCTCCTCATCCTCCAATTCTGGTTTATAAAATGGAGAATTGCCATTAACACGGACAAATCTCAAGCAATAGTCTTCAAAAAAGGAAATTTTAGAAACAAACTCGAAAAATTTCGTATTTTCAACAAAAGAATCAACTGGTGCAATCAAGTTAAATATCTTGGCATCCTCATCGATAAAAAGCTCACCTACCGTCCGCACATTCTGTCAATTAAGAAAAAAATACAAGTCCGATTTTTCCAGCTCAAAAAACTACTGAGTCGAAGATCCAAACTTTCGCTTAAAAATAAGCTATTAATTTACAAAGTCTACATGCTACTAGTCATTACTTATGCAAGCCAAATTTGGGGTATTTCCGCAAATACAAATCTTAACATTCTTCAGATAGAACAAAATAAAATATTACGCTATATTGCAAATGCACCTATTTTCGTCAAAAGAACACATCTTCACAAAGAACTTCAAATAGAACCCATCCCCACCCGAATTGCAAATTTAGCATCTTCATTTCACAACGACATTTCAAGCCATAACAATCCAACTATCAATAGCCAAGCTCAATATCAATCTCATACCGGAAAATATAAATATTCTTATAATGCATCCAAGTTAAAAACAACGTTTTGAAACGACTCACTATTTAATTACCTTTCTTCAAAAATTGAAACTTCCACAGTCAGCCAGGAAGAAAAAAAAAAAAAAGAAAAAAAAAATCTAGTCTTCACTTCTAGTCCACTGATTTCCCTCTATTGAGGCCCGAGGTTCAACCATTCGGGAAGCAGGCCTCACCCGCTCAACTTTCAAGCTCCTGGAAATTGTCTACCTGCCCCAACTTCGAGGACTGATACCTCCCTTCCTCACTCCTCGTCCGTACGAGAACTCGTGCGTCGCCTTCGGCGACTTTTTTGTGTTTTTTCATTTCATATTTTATTACTCATACCGAGTAAGAGAAATCCCAGATTTCTGTAAACTCGAAATAAATACATTGCCAAGTTTTTTTTTGTTGGATATGACATCTATGTTCGGAGTTCCCCAAGATTTTTAGATATCTGCATGAATAAAAATTCTCATTAGTTTTTTTAAAATTCTGTTTTGGAAAATATTAGCCAACTAAGGGAAGTGCGACCACACTTAGCAAGTACGTTAGTGGTCCCCCTTACATCCGGACAAGATCCGCATCAAAGACATCTGGACTCGTGAGAAAGGGAAAACAACATTTCCGTTTCTCATGAACTTTGACCTAATAGAGTCCGATTCTCCTGGGAACCGAGAACATCTACACATCAGGGGTCCAGTTAAACAAGTGGCAGTTCTTGCCCCGGTTGGAGTGCTATTGACCAATAATTGTTTTATCACTTTCAGTAATCCAACCAAAACAAAGGAATATCCCCCGTGTTTTTGGAAGGGGCGTGATCAATTCCATTAGACCAAAAATTTCTAAAGAAAAGAGAGATTCAGAGCTCTACAAAACGTTCCACTAGAGCGTCGCATCCAAGGACATTCCAATACTTTTTTAGCGAGCGACATGCACTCTACAATGCGTAGAAAGTGGAAGTGCGACTAGCACTTTGTTTTGTAATTATCAACTTTAGTATTTTAAATTAACCGAAATTAAAATAGTGTAAATAATTATCCAAGTATCACATATTTTTTTACTCAACGCAACCGAATGAACCAGAATGCCACAGGGCTATTGTTTTCTATATCCTATAAATGTCGTACCTGACCACTTTTCAAAAATTTATCTTGGTTCTTGCGTATATTTTTGATATCTGCTTTTACCAGTAACGAACTCAATTTTCAAAAATACGTCATAGTAAATTTCTCCTGAATTTTTTACCGGATTGAAATAAATATATGCACAATATATGTCTAATACCTACTTTCACCTCTAATGAACTCAGTTTTAAAAAATATGTTGCAATAAATTTCTCCCCTTTTTTTATTGGATTGAAGTAAAACAAATATAAAAATTAAGTATTTTATTTACTTATCGATTTATGTATTACTTAAATCATATGTAAACTGGAGTCAATATGACAGAAAATGAATAGAATTATTCAGAATTTCAGACAACTGTGAGGCAGACTTTTTCCCCCTCATGAATTTCAAACTGCGTATTTTTAGATTGGCTTCCTTCTTTTAATAATTTATCGCTTGCTTTCATTTTAATATCGGGAAAGTTTACTATTGTCCATTTCTTTATATTTCATCGTTTATTTTAATTCTTATATTTAATTGAATAACTTAATAATAATTATAAAAGAAATTGCACCTAGGGTGGCTAAATCTGTTATTTGCAAGTATTTGCATAGAAATTTTTATTTTTTATGATAGCCTCCTTCTGATGTAATCCAGTCGATGCAATCATTGAATTCTGTTACCGATCTTGCGAATTTATCTGCCTGTCCATTCCGAAACAGTTTTGAGTGTCCAGAATTCCACGGTAAAATCTACTGATTATGAAAACGGGATTGTATGGAAACCTCAGTAGCTAGTCTATTGATTATTTTTGGAGACTAAATAGAATAATTTTGAAACGCATGTAAAACTGAGTAGCTGTCTGACAAAATTAACATATTTTTAATTGATTCCATCAAATATATTAGCGCACAAGTGTTAAACCAAATAGATTTTAATACAGACTTTCGCGTAATTGTAAAAATAATTCCTATCAACAAACAACAAAAAAAAACAAAAAACAATGAGATTAATTATTTGAATCTACTATGTTTCGAACCAGAAAAATATTTACTAATAATAACCTTTCTAACGAGGAATAATTTCGTTCGTTTATTTTATCATTTGGAATGTTTATTCATTTTAAGTCATTCAAAGAAGCAGTAAAATACATATAAATAAAACAGCAAATTCTTTATGAGTTAAGAATTCGGCACTTTAATGTTAAGGTTAAACGAGGAAAATTATATGAACAAATATAAGGACTGCACTGAATTATGACTGGAGGAAAAGTGAAATGTTTAATTAAACTTAATTAAACAGAAAAGTTTTCTGACTGGTAAATATCAAACTCTTTCATTGCATTTAATTTATTAAAAGTTTTCCTTATCGTTAAGGACTTCTTCAAAAAGATAAGAGGTTCTTAATAAATTAAATGCAGTGCAAGAATTCAGATATATTCATACCTTTGACAAATTTAATTTAAAATAAATTTCATCAGGTCACTTATTCGAAAAGAGTCTTAAAAATATTCAAAAAAAAAAAAAAAAAAAAAAACCTCGTTTTATTTATTTTTACTTAAAGTTTTCATACCTGTAATTTCAATGAACCTGATAATCGAAACAAATTCTTAAGATAAAAATATTTAGAGCTTAATTAAATTGAATATAATAAAAGGGATAGTCGTTGAATTATCTTTAGGAGTTTTTATGAGATTAAAAGTCACTCTTGTTTCATTTTGATGGGCAAATATGCAAATGAAGCCAGAAGATAACTTTCAAGCAGATAAAGATCCAATCATAATAAAGGGAAAAAATTGCCATTTTTAGAGTAGTTATCAAAAAGAAGCACGTGAGATATTTTTATTTTATTGAAAATTATAATTAAAAAAAAAGAGATGATCGTAAGACTAAATATTCGGAGTTAGTTTTATTTATTCTTAATGTGTCATATATTTTATACTCTTTCTTTAAAATTTGCTACATTATATGCACAAAGCTGTTACTAATACTAGGAATTAAATTCATGGCAAAATGTATTGTGTTTGGAATTTTTAAATTAATGTTTTTGTTTTTGAGATGTTTTGAAAAAATCGTCTGCCTTTTGAAAGTCTTGTTAGGTTGTTCAAGTACGCTTAAAAAAGTCATTTTCAGTTCAAATAATTCATTTGTAAGTAGCTTTATTTGTAATATAATATTGGAAATGTGTAGTTGGTAATGAAAACTTTGTTCTACTTCTTACAGTTTTGGAATAATTAGTTCAGTTGTAAAATTATAATGGAAGATTGATATTTCGTTAATATTTTGTCCCGTGACTGCATTTGATTTTATTATTAGATTAATAATAAAGCTGATACAAAGGGTAGATATTTTTCAATTCATTGTATTTATTATTGCTTATTTATTTACTTTGACAATTACATTTATTGAGAGAAAGGGCAGGCTCTAAATTTTTAAACTACTGTGTATGTGCAAATTTTACTTTAAAATTACATTTTATATACTTAGTTTTAAATTTATAATTTGGATGCAAAAATTATTTTCGCTATGTAAAACTCATTGAAAGCTCTTGTGAATTACACTGCGAAAAACGGGTATGCAAAATCGAGTAGAAAGTGCTCACTTTTGAATACTTCACATACTCAAAATGGCTCCGATCTCAACGTATTCAAATTTGAGATTCGCACATACTCATTTTTAGTAACAAGCACATACTCAGAATGGCAACTTCACGTACTCACTTTTGAATACGTCACATACTCAAAATAGTTCCTCTCCCAACATACTCATATTTGAGTCTCGCACATACTCATTTTTGTACGTACTCAAAATGGAAACTTCACATACTCATTTTTGAATATAATTTTGGATCAATTATGAGTGTAGAATAGAAAAATGAGTGTCATGTATTTATTTGTGAATCTGTTACTGCATCAAATATGAGAATCAAACAATCCAGTGAGTATGTTTTGAATTTATTTTCCGATACTGTTGTTGTATCGAAAATGAATTTTAAACAGAAAAATATATATCAATTAAAATTTTCAGGGAAATAAATAAGCGCTCTTTTATTTGCAAGTATCATTTTCTTCATCTTATATATTATTTTACACTTTATGAAGTTTTTGTTACAAAACTTCCGATTCAAAATTCGGTTGAATCGAAGTTGGAGGGGGCCTGGCGAACTTTAACTTTCTTTTGGCGATAAATCGCTAATGTGGTTACCATGCAGGTTTGTTTATGGTAACCCTATAAAATCTGTAAAAGGGGATTCGACGCCATCTTCTCTCGCTTCTCATTTGAAATACCCGCCTTGGTGTCATTCTGGTACTTCATTTGCTTTCCAGGCACGACGCCATCTTTTTTTTCTCTCTTTCGGTGAGTGAGTGACTGTGAGGTTTTATGGCGCAAGAGCCAATCTCTCTCTTTCGGAAGCTCCGAGTTTGAAACACCCGGTTTGGCGCCATCTCAAAAAAATCGCCAAGGGGATCCATCAAAGTTTGATTTTACCTGGAATAGATTTTACCTAAAAAAAAATGTAGCAAAATGGCTCAAAATTTTAATAACACTGCTTTTTGAATACTGTAATGTTATTCTATAAAATATAAGCTTCATACACAAATATTTACATGCATGAAAATAATTTTAATGCAAATTAAAGTAAGAAGTCACTAAGCTACGATTACGATGCAATATGAATACAGACAAAAAAACACCTGCAAAGCACAAATAACTACTCACAGAGAATCATTTTCAAATCATAAATCAGAAATCATGATCAATAATATTTCAACAACATTTTTATATCTTAAATAAAAGAATCTTTCTGTAGTGGTGAGTGAGTCACTGGGAAAAAAATGTAAACAAACACAGATACGAAAATGAGTATGCGTACTTACTCATTTTAATATTCCTGTATTCTACCGCGTATAGCGTGGTAAATACGAAATATAGTTCGAAATATTAAAGCAAACCATATTTGTTTTTGAAACCCACTTTGTAAAATACGTAGTCAGTATATAAAAGGAACTTTTATAGTCCTTATATCTGTAATAATTTTTTGAGAATGCTGATTTCCCATTTCTTTTTGGTTTTGAATACTTGTTATGTTCACATTCGATAAAGGTATACGCTCAAATCTGATACAAACATACTCATTTCAAAATGAGTACGTCTAGGTATTCATTTTTGAGTATTTCTTTTTTCTCCGTGTAGACAAAAAAATGTGTGTTAAATATACAATATCGTGGAACGTTTGTAATTAGTATTTAATGCAATATTTTTATGGTATTGTATGGTTCTTTTAAATTTTAATTAATTTCATAAAAAGTTTGTTTTCCTAAAGTAAGTCGATGAACGTTCATCTGAGTAAAAAAAAAAAAAAAAAATGCACTTGCAATCCGCATTATTCTAAAACTTTTGCAAATAGTATGTAATACAGAATTTTTCTTAAAATTGCATATTCTTTATTACTTTTAATTTCTCTCTTGAAAATCTTGTTTTTTCAAAGTAAAACTTACTGAAAGAGCTCTTCTATATAAAGTAAAAAATAGTAAATGTGTTACACTTTATTCGAAAAACCTTGTAAATAGAATTTATTGCATTATTTTTATGGAATCGTGTGTTCTTTACTTATTTAATTTTTTTTATTAAAAAATTTATTTTCCTAAAGTGAGAGACAGAAACTCGTTGAAAGTTATCGTGAATAAGTTTAAATATAGTACGTAAGATATACGTTATTCTAAAATATTAGTAAATAGCATTTAATGAAATATTTTTCTATGGTACTGTGAATTCTGTATTTAATGTTGTCAATATATACATTCTAAGCCTTTAAACAAACTTTTAAGCGAAAATGTAATACTAAATTACAGTATATTTCCATATATAAGACGATAGCTTAACCCATAAAAAGGCCTCCAAAATAAAAGACCTTCTTATAGAACGTGTACAAAAAGTTTCCAATAAAATTCATATAAATTGAAACCATTATAAAATGAAATAAATCACTCACCAATGTATTTAAAATCTTACGAAAACGTCTCATTCATCATCTAAGGCAAATAGTTCCTTAAGAACGTCCTCACTTTCGTTGTCGAGAAGCACGTCATGTGGGTCCCATTCTGTATGTGGTCATGTGAGTCGAATTCCTCTTCGCCTTTCATATCCCATAACAAATCGTCCTCAATGCCATTCATAACATTAAAAATCCCACACATTTTGAAGAATTTGATCGCTGTTTTCATTTTCAGTTTTTCTCCATGATTTCATCACTGAATTACACAGCACAACAATTGATGCAGTCCACATGTATGGCTTTTCCCCACTTATCATCTAGTTATTCTGTTGTCTACATATGTGATCTTAGAATGTTATTTTTCCCAGAGACACCTAAAGGTTGTAGTATCGAAGTTAAGCCACTCGGCATAACAGTAATGCTATTATTATTCCGTGGTAAACGCAATTTTTGGCGTTCTTAATTAAGTGACTTTGAAACATATCCCACACAAACTTTGTTGATTTTGTAGAGCACCGAATCGCTTTTGCAACATATTTTCCATCCAGAATTTTACAATATTCTAGTCCATCATGAAAATGTACGAAAAGACATGGCAAGAATTTTATTTTAGGAATTGTTTTCCTCTTAAAAATACCCATGGGTTTTAACCTTGTTCCACCTGCCTTGCATTTCAATACTTTCTGTAAAAGTAAGTATTAAAATGCAAGGTACGTTTCATGGTCTGTACTTCTGACTTGAACAGTTTTTATACTTTTTGTTTCCACAGTTCCGTTGTTTCTAATGTTGAAGCTCATTGGTGTTTAATCAATATTTCCAATATTATATAATGGAAAGTTGTATTTTTGCCTCCTATTAATAGAAAACTCATGATTTTATGGTCAAGATCACGTGGTAATTTCTGCGCATTTCTTGTTTCCTGTCGCATTACAAGATGTTCTCTGTTCGTGAAACGATTGCACCAGTTATTGTTTCTTTAACTTCCTTGCCTTTTTCTGGACAGGCCCATGCATACTTCAATGCATAAGCCCTAATCGTATATCTTGTAACAAATAACAATTCTGCCTCTGTTCTTGTACCGATTCTGCCACGTTATTTTCAAAATCTGGCAAGCAAGCCATTCCTTCTCCTCATAAAACATTTTTTATTGGCGTTTTTAACAGCGTATCTTCATTTTTCTTCAATCTCTTACCGTTTCTGTTATATCTAAAATCCTTGTGCAGTACAGCTCGATTATTTAGACTGTTTCATGACTTTTGAAGCTTGCTTCAAATATCCTTCTTTCCGTTGGTTCATTAGACCCACACTTTATAAATTTTACAGTGATTACAATTTTCGTACAAATTGTTTGAACATACGATACAACACAGTGAAGCTTGTTAGAAGTACATTTGAGTTCGTGATTTAGAACGTGTATCTATTGGCAAATGCTGTCAGATAAAAGAAAATAAAATATGATGATAATTGCTGATCTGACCTTAATAATATTTTTAATATATACATAATATTTTTGAATAGTAAACAAAAAAGGTAATTTTTAATATGGCCTTCGAAATGACTAATTGCTCAGAAAAATAGTAAGTCTTTAAGCTGATAGAATTCTCTTCCCCCTTTTTTATACTAAACAAATAGTATGTAATGAAAAATACTAGTTTTTCATTTCATTATTTCGCTTCTACACAACTACGAGTGTCATTGGTTAATTTTTTGAAGTAAATGAGTGGGTTATCAATTAATAGCCCTAGGCACAGTTATTTAAAAATTAATGCTTATTTTTAATGATAAATGAATGTGAAAGAATTTTTAATGAGCTGATATGTGGATTAATAAAATCTCTCAAAAATAAATATATAAAGCTTACTCAATTTACCCTTGTACTTATTATTTTCATTTTATCACAATAAAAATTTTGCAGTGCTAATTCAATGTTTTTTGATGATTTTCAAATAAATAAATAAATAAATCTTTACATATATGTCTAACTTGTACTATTTCAAAACTAATAAATTAGAATAGGAAAAGAACTTTTTGATGATAAACATTGAAATATTTGTTAAAATATTTTTGCATTATTCTTCATTATTTTTTTTTATTTTCTTCTACTAAGAATTATTTTATTATTGCAAACTTCTCGTTGAAGCTCGTTTAATGTTATAGTAATGAAAAATCGTTCAAATGATTATTACGTTCCTATAACAAACAGTTTCCAAAACCACAACTTATTATTTTGCTTAATATAATGATTGTCTAAATCTTCATTTTCCAGTACTTGTTTACATCTCATATCCTATTCAGGAGGGAAAATTAGATTAGATATTGTTGTGAGAAGAAGTATATAAATGAACGCATTTTGTGATCGCGTAAAAATTGAAACAAAAGTGAAATGATGTAAAGATATCGGTACTAAACTATTACATCATAAAAATTTAATTTTAACTTGGTCATGGTAACCGAGTTGTCATGGTTTAATAACGTGGCCAATGATGCTTATGTCGAGTCATGTGTTCGAAGCCTGTTTCATCAAAAGATCTGTTGTGAAGAGGGATTTAAACCTGTAACAGCTCGAAATAATCTCATTCATTTATTCATGAAGGTATCAGGGTGCCAGCTCATGTATCAACTTTGTCATATGACGGTGATTTAAAATTACAAGGGGCGTATTAGTTGTATGGGAAACGGACTTTGAGGCAGGCAGGAACAGGCAGTTGGAAAAAACATTAATCAAGCATTTAATTTAAACACGCGATTGTTGAAATGGTTCGACAAAAATATTAAGCCAATCAATTTCATCAATGTTTTTGAATTAAAGAAAATGCGCATTCTAATTTAATATTTATATATAATTTATTTATTATTATTATTTTTTAATAATTAACATTATTTTCATTTCTCGAACATAGATGGCGCTACCATTTTACTTTCGACAAAGACTATTACATGTATGAAAGTTATATGCCGCCATTTTTTTTACGTATGTGTGAGGGAAAAAAAATCAGTTTATACAAGATTTCTCTATTATTAAATTTGCTATAAAATTCAGATTTCTTTAATAATTTGTTTTTTACTACTTTCATTCAATTTAGTTTGCAGTATTCAATTAGGTTTTTGAACTTTAATGCGAACCTGCGTCCTCCATGTAATGTTGTGCAACTAACATTGGTATGTTTTTTCATTATATATTGCTTTTCATTAGCTTATGTTCTAGTGTTCCTTTTGTTTTGTGGAAAAATCTCATATGTATTTACGTAATACAGCAGTGAAAGATGGACTTTAAAAACAGTTCAACCCAACTATTTAGTACTAAGCCCGAATTTAAAATACTGTGGTATTCAATTTGCTTTGATACCTTATAATATGACTTACCTATATCTTATAACACGACATTATTATTGAATTTAATTTATTATGGAAATTTTTTTCCATTTATTAATATAACTTTTATATATTGATGATTTGAAATTGTTAGCTGTATTTGTTATCAAGAGATTTAATTCTTTCAGCATTATACATGATAACTATATCATACATCATAATTTTATTTGCTACATCAAAAAATGTTATAACTTTACTTTCAACCCACTGAGTAATTTGATGTTAACACGTGGGGAATATTATTATAATAATCACGAATTATCGATCATCAATTTTATGTATAATTATCATGAGTTTAGTAACAGTTTATCACTTATTGACGGGGCTGCAGTAGCTTAGTGGTTATAGTTAAGATATTTATGACAGGTGAAATTTAAGTAGAGTCGCGTATTCAAATCCTGGTTTCGCTAAAGGTCGGAAATAATCGGGCCGTTGTATGTAAAACGGAAGCGCGTCTCTAAATTATTTTATAATGTCGTGAGGATGATAGCAGTTTGGGGTTTACAATTTCAAATGTTTCGTTGTTTGATCGTGACTCAAAATATAAAGTTTGCTTCCATTTGCTCTTATGTAGCTTCAGAGAGACTAAACTCAATGGAAATTTTTTTTATTAGAATATTCTTGATTAAAAAAAGTTATATGAAACATAACTGAACAAATTACAAAAGTAATTAATTTTCTTATTTGATCATAAACATGGTAAGCTTTTTTTTTTATATATGATTTTAATTATTTGGAAAAAATATGCTGTGGACAATGAGAACATTAAGGATACTATGCAGGTAATTTCCAATACACCAGCAACCCCGATGTCCTAGAGATTAATCCGTGTATTCCATGGGGGAGGATATCTAATGAGATGGGCATGAGACCCGATGCAATCAATGATGTCTGTGAGGAATAATGAAGGCTGCTTTATTTAAAATTACATAGTTTACATAGGAGAGTAACAGATTTGTAGCTGATGAGTAGCTATTCCAGGTGTTGCACTTGTAGACAAAGATTGTAACGTATCGGGGCTGATACACATTAAATCTGTATTTAACGTCCTCACATTGGCGGAAGATGGAAGTGAGAAGTAAAATGCTAGCCGTAGTGTCGACCTCGTACTCCAGCCGTATGATTATTGGCTATATTTAAAGAGGCCTTTGTATCGAACATTTGGAAACACGTTTGTTTGTTAAATTAACAAACTTGTTAAATAGAGTTGAGTGGAGGAAGGTCTGCTCAGGTGTCGACCGCGTCATCTGAGCTCAAAGTCCGGAGGTGTATTGATGTGGTTAACAGACATTGTGTCGGGTAAAAAGTGAAAATTTTTTAGAAACAAATATCTAATCTTAACTCCCAATTGCTGAAATGGTACATCGAAAACTTTTAATAAATTGATATTTTATGTGATTTTTAGTTAAAAATATGCATTCTGTTTTTATATTTATGCATAGTTTACTTAAATTTAAATAACTCTCAGTAACTTCAGAATGATTTTGTCATTAATTTTGTAGCTTGCGGTGTTTTTGTCGAACTGCATGTATTTTTAAGTCCTGTTTCTAATAAAGATTCGTCGAAAAGGTATTATGATCCCGAGACTCTTTAGGATCTTTTTCTTTTCCATGGTTCTAGTTGTCTTTGGTAAACACGGACCCATGTGATGACCGGGAATGACAGAATAGTCCAACTGTAGCTCATGCATGTCGTAAGAGGCGACTAAAATGGGTACCCAGTGTCTGAGGGTATAGCAGGGCACACTGCTCCTGGGGATTATATCAGGAGACCTCAGGGACTTACCTTCTTTAGATAAGTACGAGTATCATGATACCGAGGCACCCTAGTGATCTTTTTCTTTCCCATGGGGGTTAACCGTCTTCGGTAAACACGAATTACGCTCTCCCGGGACATCCTAGCGATCATTCTCTATTTTCGACCCTCCTTCTTTTCAACCAATTTTTGTCTTTTCTTCAATTTTTTCACGTCTACACCACAGTTAAATCTTGTTTGGCGTAGCATAGCCACATCTGGCTTTTGCTCCAATAACCTTTACATTCACTCACTCACTTTGGTAAACACGAGTGACACGGTCTTGGGATACCCTAGCAATCCTTCTCTATTTTAGAACCTCCTTCTTGTCAACCAGTTTTTATAATTTTTCAATTTTTTCAAACGACTAGATCACAACTTTACCTTGTTTGACGTAGAGAAGCCACATCTGGCTTTTACGACATTAAAATACAATCACTCACTCACTCACTCATCGTGTAGAGACGGTAATGCCTATTAAATCTATTGGGGCTCGAAATCCTTATACGGATGAATCTGGAATATGGAGAGTGAGATACTAACTTAGGTTTCATCTGACTTTGATTCTAAATTACGTGTATCGACTGTGATTAGTGGACCTTGTGTTGTGCGGAAATATGCACAACCGAAAAACTCGGTTACTCACATGATATAATTAAGGTTCAAAATTACGAGGTCCATCGCCAATAGCCCTCGTGTTGCTTCTAATGCGACGTTTACAAAACCAAACACATGATATATTATAGAGTTAGAATAATGTGGTATCAACTCGAATGTATCAATTCTATGACGAAAAATAAACTTTGAATGAAATTTCGTCATAGAATTATGAGATTTATTATCAATTGCTCTTTTGTAGATTTCCGTACGATATTAATTCATATCAAACTAACAGTTTTAATAAATATAGATTAATCAAATGAAATGAAAGTTAAGAAATAATCATATAACTCGTGAAAAAGCATAATAGCCTTTGCTACTCCTCATTTCTGGTAACTCAATCAGTCACTCGACTGGAGGAAATTTCTAAAGAACACATATCAACGTAATTTTTTTTTTTTTTTTAAAAAAACAACATATCAAGAAATATGCATATAGTTTTTAATAAGTTAATATTGCTCAACTTTCTCTTCTGTGCTATAAAAGTAATGTTTTATAATTTAAGCTGTGATTATTTTACTCGCAATAAATTGGGGGATGATAATCCATTAATGTGATTTTAATTTGTACAATGTGTGACTCTAAATTAATTCATTCTTTATATTGTAATAAAATTTATGAGTTGAACAAATTCTTTTGTAGGTTTACGTTTTTTAAATAAACAAATAATCGAAAGACTAATATAAATTCGCAAATAGTATATGAATTTGTTCAGTAATTAATTTAATATTTTCTTATATCCCCTCTGTAGCTTACTTTCTGTAGGTAAGTACGAGCATCATGACTTTGAGGTTTCTGTCTTTGGCGAACACTGACGACGTACACCGCGGTAACCTAGCGATCCTTCTTTATTTTTGACCCTCCTTGACAAAAAATTTTTACATTTTTTTTTTCCTTTTCTAAATTACAGTTTAAATAAATGTTAGGTTCACCTTATCCAGATTTTTCTCTAGCACCAAAAATTTTAACCGTTAGTAACTCTTGCTCTTTCAATGCATTATCTGTGTATGAAAATTTTTTATATACAGATAGCTGTAATATAAAATAATAATCGTTTTCTGTGCAGTATGGATACCTAAATGAACTGGGTTGGCCGGAGTCTTTAGGGAGAGTATGGCTCTTAACAGCACTAACTCGGGTTTGGAAAGACCTGGTAATTTCAATGATTTTGGCGTTTTAAAATTAACGCAAATAGATAAAGTAAGGCTGATATTGAAATTTTAAAAGATGATTAGTTATAAAAAATTTGGAATTGATTTTCTAGAAATTTTTATCTTTTTTCTCATATTAACATAAGAATGAAAGCATGCTTAAGAAAAAATATTTTTAAATTTTTTGCTACCATAATGAAGCAAAATGCAATTTAATCGGACAAATTTACTTGTTAAGGCTTTCGTTTTTTTGGAACTTTTTTTACAATTTTTTTTAACGAATTCAAAGAAAAGTAAAAACAATTTAAACTTGTGAATGTGTTTTGAACAGATAAATTGTGATCTGGCTTGCACTATTATGTTGATAAATTGTTGGGCTTGGTCCAGGACAACATTTAAAGAGGTGTTTCGATTACTATTGGGCCAGAATCAAAGATTTGTATAGATAACTAATGAGGTGTGCATGAGAATAAAGAGACAAAATCATATTTGTAATTTAAATATTTTTAGTGCAATAAGTATTTCCGTTTCTGGTTTCTTTCCTTTAAAAGTAATTCTGAAGTTTACAACTTTTTAATGCTTCAAAAGTATATTAAAAATAAATTTTAATAATAAATTGAAAATTTTTTGCAAAATTTTGAAAAGAACAGATTTATCCACCTAAGATGCGCTTTTATTTTTATAATTACTATTAAACTACTCAAATATATATATAAGAATTGAAGTAAACGATGAAATATTCGAGAAATGGACAATGGTAAACTTTTCCGGTATTACAATTAAAGGAAACGATAAATCATTAAATTGAATGTTATGTCACTTACTTGTAATTAAAATTAAAGCAAACGATAAATTATAAAATTGAATATATTTAAGCCATATGTAGCCCTCAGGGGCTTACCTACTTCAGGTAAGTAGGGGCTTCACGAACCCGAGGGACCTGAGTGAACTTTTCCTTTCCCATGGAGTTTACTGTCTTTGGTAAACACGGGTGACGCTCCCCAGGGATACCCTAGCGATCTTTCTCTATTTTTCGACCCTCCTGCTAGTCATAACTTTTCTACTTTCATTTTCCTTTCTTCATTGTCCAGATCACAGATTTTTACACTTTTCCATATAATTTACCTGATATATTTTGTTCATATTTACTTCGTCAAATTTTTCCTTTATTCAGTTTTTGTTGGTATCCGTTTTGTATTCCATTTTCCCTTTTTTTCTGTTGGCTTGCCAACCCGCATGTTTGCCGTGTGCGGCGTCCCGTAAGGAGGAAAGTGGGATCCTAGGGATACCTTTTGCGTTCCCTTTGGCCCATGCTTCGCTGTAGACGGGTGGCAGGAGTGAGCCCGCTTCTGTCAATCGGCTGGTGGTAAGTCTCTGTGTGGATTCATCCGCAGAGAGACACTGCTGTAGGGCTAGTGCTGCATATAAGGGGTGCATCGGGTTTCCCGGTGGATCCTCGCCCTGATGCTGCAGTGCTATATCCTGGGTGACCTCCAGGTAAGTGCCGCGCCTGATGTTTGTCAGTTGACCGGTAACTGCCTCCCATTTTGGGCTCCATGGTGGGTGGAGGCTCTCCAGGACGAATACCTTTTTTTTTTCTATGGATCTTTCTTTGTCGTGCCTGGGTAAAGGCCTTGTTTTACCCACATCTACAAACATTGGTGAAATTGCTACGAATTCTCGA
Organism: Nephila pilipes; assembly: GCA_019974015.1. NCBI lineage: Eukaryota > Metazoa > Arthropoda > Arachnida > Araneae > Nephilidae > Nephila > Nephila pilipes. The sequence goes on from BMAW01017198.1 coordinate 1,742,313, forward strand.
TTTTTAATTCTTTCAGTGAAATTAGTGAAACAGTGAAATGATTAATACAGTGAAATGTGTACGAAATCTCCTTTCGCTATTCAGAAGGCGTTGCAAGGTATCGTGGTGAACCGAAGTCTGTTAAAAAATAGAAATCTGGAGACCTGCTTATAGAAACCAAGTCCGCTGTACAAACCAAATCTTTCTTGTCTGCTAAAACCTTTCTGTATTCTCCTCTACATGTCTCTCCCCACAAATCTCTCAACTGCTGCCGAGGTGTAATTTCTGAACCTGACCTGTTGTGCGCATCCGAAGCGGAAATTCTCGATGGATTTTCCGATCAGGGTGTCACTCAGGTCAGAAGGATCATAATTAAAAAAGACAGTTCTGTTTTCCCAACTAAACATTTAATTTTGACTTTTAATAGTCCTCAATTGTCTTCAATTATCAAAGCAGGTTATCTAAACTGCAATATCCGGCCTTATGTTCCGAATCCTCTGCGCTGTTTCCAGTGTTAGAGGTTCGGACATTCAAAAACTGTTTGCAGAGGACAATTAACGTGCTCTAGGTGTGCGTCTGTTGGACACTCCACGGATTGCCAACTGGAGCCCAAGTGCGTTAATTGTTCCGAATCTCACACTTCCAACTCTACAATATGCTCAAAATGGAAATTGGAAAAACAGATTCAAGAAATAAAATGTATGCGTAATATTTCATATGTAGAAGCCCGAAAATTAATAGTTCCGCAACTCTTTCAAACTTACGCACATGCTACTAAATCTTTTATTACCACGTTCACCCAAACTGATCCTAATTTTACAAATGTTGTATGCCCATCTCTTAAATGTCTTAAGCCAATGAATTCTCCATCCAAATTGCCACCATCACCTTCTCCACAGCTTACAGTTGCTACTTCATCGTCATCTTTTCAGGCGGATATTTTTCCTTCAATAGTTCCTCTTAAAAATGCTACATCTGTAAAATCTAATATTCTAAATATAGTTGCTCCCGCTTCTCGAAATCTCTCTTCCCCATCATCTATCGGTTTAAAAACAAAAACTAAAAAGCAAAATATGGTAAATCGCCCATTCCGAAATATCTCTCATCCTGGAACAAACAGTAAACCTAAAGTTGATATAAAACTAAATGCCTACAGACCAAAAAAAAGTGCTCTACCGCCTAAACTCGGAGATGATGATGATTGTATACTATACGATGTGGATGATACCTATCTCATGGATGCCATGGATCAAATTGAATATAAAAACTTTTTGAAGCAGAAGAAAACTCGGATTCGACCTTAGTTTATTCTGTTTTACGCTTTCATCTAATTTTAATCTTATCTGTTTACGTTTTGTTTTAAACAGCTATTTCATTTTGTATATTAACAATGATTTTAATTTTTATAACATTTGTTGTACTAGAATTTTAAATTTAACTTTAGCGCAATGTTTTAATTCTTAAGTATCACCGGGTTTGGCGCAGAATAGCCATATCTGGCTCTTGCGCCATAAAATTTCAAAATCACTCACTCACTCACTTAAGCCATATGTAAATAAATTGAAGCAAATGATTAAAAGTTGAAAAGTGGCCAGGTACGCCAAAAGTAATCCCCCTAAGACAATAACACCTTAGGTGGCTAATAATAATAAATCAATATTAAAATCATTTGACCCCAAAACATTCCAAGAAAGAAGTCAAATTAAGAAGACGTAGTTTGAAATTCTTAAGGAGAAAAAAAAAAAAAAAAAAAAAAAAAAAAAAGACTGCCTTACGGCTGTCTTGAAATTCTGAATAATTCTATTCATTTTCAGTCATATTGATTCCAGTTTACATATGATTTAAGGCAATACATAAATCAATAAGTAAATAAAATACTTAATTTTTATATTTGTTTCACTTCAATCCAATAAAAAAAGTTGGGGGAATTTATTACGACATATTTTTTAAAATTGATTTCATTAGTGGTGAAAGTAGGTATCAGACATATATTACATGTATATTTTATTTCAGTACCATAAAAAATTCAGGATAAATTAATTATGGCATATTTTTGAAAATTAAATTCGTTACTGGTAAAAGCAGCCATACACAAAAACAAGATAAATTTTTGAAAAGTGATCAGCTACGACATTTTTGGGTTAACTAAAACAATAGCCCCTTGGGTGGCTAAAAACTAATTATCTGATGATTAATGATATTCTTTTGATATATACAAGGAAAATTTTATTTTCCATGGAATTAATATTTCCTATTTAAACAGATAAATTAATTCAAAAATTATTTTTCACATTTCTTTCAGAATAAGAACGACTCCCAAATCGAGCCGGAATGCTCCGAGATACAGACCATCCAATTCTTTATAGACACAGTTTGTCACGTTCGACCATAAACACAAGTAAGAAGGTTGTGATTGATTGTGCGGAAAGTGTCAAGGTTTGTAAGAATCTTAAATTTATCGCTAAAAATGCCGATAAAAGTTGTCTGGAAAGGAAGACATTTTTTTTTCTATTTTTTTATGAACTATATTTATCGATTTATGCTGATGCTTCATGACACTAATCTGAAACGTTTAGTTATAAAACATTCGAATTTTTTTTTCATTACTTCGAGGAATGAAAAGCAAAAACATTCAATTTTTTTTTTTTCATTACTTCAAGGAATAAAAAGCAAAGTCGCGTGTTTTTGCTTAAATTATTTCTTAAATTTCCTTAAGAACATGTAATCTCCGACAGTTTTTCTCGTTTTTTCACCTGTTAAGATATAATATTATCTTATTCGTGTTTTATTTATTTAATCGTGTTTTTTCTCCTTCTAACTATTCCAATTAGTTTAGTTTAAGTAATGTAGTACAAGAAATGCTCAGAATGCTTTTTAAGGTCGAAAAGTGCTTCTGACACGTGAAAAAAAATATATACTTTTGTTGAAGAAAAACAGGCAGAAGCTTAGAAAAACATCTGGTCTGAAAAAAATTCTAATGTTCTCTAAAAGAATCGAAAAGTTTTCCTGACTGTTTTATGGAATAAAACAAATTTAACGAGTTGCTTTAATCAGCAATCATTAAAATCTTTAATATTAATAAACTACTTATGACTAACAATTAATAGAAATGACTTATAACCACTCTAAAGAACTTTGAGGAATGATATTTAAATAACACTGTATTATTTTAAGTAATGCTATAAAATCGGAAATTATGAATACATTTTGAATTTGTTCGAATAAAAATTATTAGTTATTACATTAAATAATAAATTGTACTTAATATTACATCGAATCAAAGTGTTTATGCAAAATCTTTTAAATACGAATGATTGTTGAGAACTGGATTGTAATTTCGACGACCATCCTCTACATATACTCGGAAAAAGAATATTTCTTCCAAATATTCCGAAGATTGTTAAAATAATTAAAAAACAACAACTTAAGGCTCTCGTCTACCAGCCATTTTGATTTCGCGGTCGTAATGTTAAACCTATGGAATTTCGACTTTAATTCTCACTTCTTTCTTATTTGATCTATTTGAATGCAGTAAAGTGCATCTGAAAGAGCAAATAATAATGAATGCTTCTGAGGAATTACTTTTTCCCTCCTATTTTTAAAAATATTTGAAAATATTCTTTAAAGACCGGAAAACTCAAAAACGAATAATTAAAATAAGAATAAAAATATTTTTAAAAATCTTAGGAAAAAAATAATTCCACAGAAGCATTGATCATTTATTGCTCTTTCAAATGCATTTTATTGCATTCAGTTAGTTTAAATAATAAAGATGTGAGAATTAAAGTCAAAATTTCAGAGGATTAACATTGCGTCCACGAAATCAAAATGGTTGGTAGACGGGAGCCTTAATGATTGAAAAATGACTCAAAACTGTCTATAAGTTAAAAACACAGTTATTTAAATGTTTAAAATTTGAGAATATGACACGAAAAAAAATTTAAGAAAAATGTACTTAGTTGATCTGGAAGTCGTAGATTCTGATTAAGTTTTATGTTTAAGTGAGATTTTTTTTTTTGTGAGAAAGCTGAAAGATGACTCGATATCTGATTCTTCCCTTTTTAAAATACCCGTTAATTCTGCCTTGGTTCAAATTCCTCCCTATGAAGAAATGTAGATGTTAAAGTAAGGTACTAGCACAGGAGGTGGAATCCTCACTTGATCATGGTTCAAAATTACGAGGTTTGACGTCAATATTCCTTGTGTTGCTTCTAAGTGTGACGTTCACTCAATACATTGATACTGAACATAAGCAATATTAAGTCATTTTTTTATAAAAATTATTGATTTCAGTTAAAAATATGAAAGAAAAAAAATTGTACGAGTTATTTTATTTGCATGTATTTGATGCCTTTATAAATGAATAGCAGCACCAATTCCAAATTCAAATGAAAGAAATAAAAAAAAAACATAGCCTTATTGACAATTCAAATCACATTCCATTCCAATTTTCCTATAAATGGGAGAAAAACGCGAACAACCTATTTCAAATTGATTTCTTTTGATTGTCGGAATATTTTCCTGCTTTCTTTGATGATATCGGAAATAACGGGCATTGGTATGAATGGCAGGGAATTTAAAATTCTGAGTCGGACGAATGAATTTTTATTTTCATGAGAAAGCAATTGAAAACCACGAAGCATAAGTTTCTTATATCTCAATACCAGATTTCCTTCTTTTTCTATGCATAGTAATATTTTAAAAGATAGAAACGCAGAATAGTTGTAATAGAAAGTAAAAGGAACATATTGATATAAATGCTGATAGGACTTTTGTAGATACTCGGCGATATCACACAGATACTACATTTCTGATATATGAATTTGAAAGTCTGTTTGTCTACTTTTTATACAAATTCACACCGTTGATCGCATCTTTCCGAATTTTTAGGGAACTTCACTGATATGTGGAAAGAGCCGTAAGAATATTCCTACTAAAATTTTTTAAAGTTTATTTTTGGTGATATTATCCGAAAAAAGTCGCCATTTTCTTTATTTTGTTGTATTTTCTGACAGATGCAATTGCTGTTTCGGCTCAAAAGAGGCGCATTATTATAAGTGTTTTTAATTGTAATTTGATTTTTTTAAATCGATTAAAAATAATGGAGCCACATTAGTTTTTGCTCCAGACCGTATCAGTGGCTACTTTAGCCCAATGGTCATGGTCGCAGACTCGTGGCCGGCGTTGTTTTTGTCGAGCCGTGAGTTCGAGCAATGATGCCATTAAAGACCCACCATATAAGGGAGTTGTGGCTCATTAAACCTGGGCGAGGTCCCATGTCTCGTTGCTGCGGTGTGGAAATTTAGAAAGGGAGGAGCCAGCTCAGGTGTCGTCCTCCTCACTTGACCGAGGTTCAGAATTACGAGGTCCGTCGCCATAAGCACTCGTGTTGTTTCTCAGTACGAAGTTAATAAATAATCTAGATCATATCTAATATAAAAATGGATCTTTAATTGTTGATTTGTTGCTCCTTTATTCACATTCATAAACTTGATACTCCCCCTCCTCAAAAATAATGTTGGGGGGTATTGAAACAAAGAACCAGGAAAACAGAACAGGTTGATTTCATTTAAATTTTCAATTACATACCCAGTGCGCTAGTTTTTGTCTTTGTTTTATTTTCCTTGGCTAAGAAAATCTACTTCTCTACTCATAGCTGTGGCGCATATTACGTCACGCATATACGACCATCCGGTTTCTCATATAGAAACAGGATGGTCATTTTTTTTTCTTAATTTTATTTGAAAATTCACCCGCCTAAATAACGAAAACTCCATCTAGTTATTAAATCCAAGCTGTTTCTATATGAGGCCTCAGAAGTGCAAAAATCAGGTCATGTGCACAATACATAGGTAATCAGCATATTAACTAAGTGAACGTGCTAAGGTATATAATTTTTTTTTCTCATCTAGAGGGTCTAGATGTAATTGCCTGCTAGACACTCTCGTTAAAGTAAAAATAAGATCTTTGCTTACACAAAAGTAAAGTTTTCCTATCCTTAAATTAAAATACTCAAACAACTCGGGTACTACTAATTGAAAAACATGCTATGATCTTATACCTTAACGTTATAAGCAACTTCAGACAGACTGCAAATTAAATACACTAACAGTTGTTGAAACAATAAAACGTTGTCTATTTATTTTTCGATGTAACAAGAACCAAGTTGATAGATCAATAAGGGAATAAAGTAGAGAAAATAAAATTAGGAGGGAAAGGAAATGAAAGAGATAAACGTTTGTACTTGAATGACCCCGAATACATTATACCAGATGTACAGTGACACGAGTTATAATTCTCAACACGAACTTTTTAAAATCAATAAATTTCTAAATAATTCATCGTCTGGAGAAACAAACATTTACTTGTTTGTTACTTTTTTGTCTGAGTTCTTCATAAACGATACTGCATTGGGGAATTATCTTGAGTTTGTTCTCTCACACAGTGATGAGATATGCCATTTTCATTAGTTGACGAATTATCTTCCAAATCTTTTAGATACTCAATATTATTATTCTTTTACATTTTTTATTTATATTAATTTCCTGAACATTTTCTGGATGTCTAATTCTGCTCGACTCAGGTCCTCCAATATATCTCTTAATACTGTAACACGGTCAGATGATGAGGTCGACGCCTGATCTGGCACTTCATTCTCCCCACCCACAGCATCTCACCATGAGGATTCGGAACCTCGACATGATATTCAACGTAATTATGTAACGGGTCCTTAGTGAAACCAGCCCCTAAGATATCCTTTATTTAGATAAGTACGAGGTCTTTTCTATCCTGAGGGGTTTAGTGTCTTTTTCATACAACCCAGGATACCCTAGCGACCCTTCTTGTCAAACAATCTTCCCCGTTCCCCTATTTTTTCAAACGTCTAGAACAGATACACGTGTTTGGTCCAGCACAGCCGAATTTGGCTCTTGTGCAATAAAACTCTACGTTCACTCACTAAGTGGAATTAGGGCTCGAGTATGCGGCTGAACTAAAGTATCGCAAGTCTCGAGCTCAGTACTGAGACTTGCTCTAAATGTTAACTAGCAGGTTTCATTCCTTTATGACTAATGATAATCTCTAATAGTAAATAAAGATCATAGTATGCAGAATTTTTTTCACTATTTGATACAAAGATTCTAATGCTCAGATATCTTTATTAATACCTAAGATATTTTCTGATATTTCATAGCATATACTAGAGTAAAAAAGTTGTCTTTAGTTTCCTTTATTATAGTTCGAAACACAGGAAAGCTTTCTCTTTTAGTGCAATCCCATCGATGCCATATATATATTTTTTTATCACATGACTGATTTTGCAAGTATATCTGTTTATTCAAAATAATTTTTTTAATACTCTGAAATGAAAAGAAAAATCAATAGTCAGTTAAATGAAGATTATAGTGAAAATTTGGATGACGAATCTATGAATTATCGTTAAAAATTGAAACAAGAAAAATTAGTTGTTTATTTGGCGATCTCAAGTAATGGAGAGCTTAACGACTAATCGTTGTACCTGCCTGATAATAAAATTTGAGTTTGTATATCATCATCATTTGGTTGGAATCACCATACAATTTGCTGACAGTTGGGCTTCCAATGATGAATGCGAAGGAATGATAATTTGTGCAATTTCCCTTTTTATTACTTTCAGAAAACATGTGGTTTTATGATGCCAATGCCTACCACAAAAACTGCTTTTTCGAATTATATTTCTCATTTAAGGTCACGTCATCATGTAGCAACATGGCCAGATATGATAAGTACAAATACCGAGTTAAATACGACAAAAGTGGCAATGACTGTGGTAACCGAGTGGTGATGGGACCGAGCTCGCGCTGCAGGCATTACTTCAGTCAAGTCGTTGATTCCAATAAAGATCCATCATGTAGCGGATTGAAGCTATTGAAATATGTCTACAGTTTGTGGTGGTGTGGAAGTTAATGCATATTAAGGTGGTGGAGGATTTCGCTGCACGAACTCAATATTCGAGAGGGCAATTTTTCATGTTTTAATTTGTGATATCGGGGGGAACATGTACATTTGTGACATGTACACTACTTAATTTGCATATTTAACACGCCTCGCTACGAAGTTTTTTCGCCGTGTAAACATGAGATTGCCTTTGGAAAATTTCCTTTCCTTTCCCTATTATTTTCTCCTATCACATGCTTCCTCATATCCATAGATAATCTTCTTAAAGGACCATGTCTTGATGCCTGCTTCGTAGCTTTCGACGTGAATGATTCAGAATCTTGAATGTTTTCAGCGCTTTTAAGTATTTTACCTGTGACCCAATGCTAGACTGCTTCGTGTAGAAACATTTTATTTTACCCTTTCGTGTTCTTTACTGAATTAAACACAATAAATTCATTAAATGGAACACAGTTTACAAAGTACATTAAAGCTCTTTTGGTACATTTGGTGTTTTTGTGTTAAGTGGAATAGTACAATATAAGTACTGGTTATATTGTACTATTCCACTTAACACATTAACGCTGGATCCCGTCAATTCACTTATTGAAATTTAATTTCACTTGACCCGCGCTCTAGCAATAATGGACAAAAAAAATGATTTTATGTGATTTGCAAACAATGTTACATGAGAGAGTGAGATGCCAATTCAAGTGTCGTTCTCCCCTTTAGACCGCTGCTCAAAATTGCAATATCCGTTGAGAAAAGTTTTCGTGTTGCTTCTAAATGTTTCTTCTTACATCAAACTATCATTAGATAATTTTGTTTCTTAAGTCAATATTAAAAATGAGACATTCTATTCTTCTTTTGGTTTCACACGTGTGTCATTTTTTAAAATAAAAGGTGGTCCCAAATCTTATTTTAAAATAAAATCAATAAAAATATGTGTTGTTTTACGCGCATTCTCTCTTAATTTAATACTAGTAAAATAAAAACATTTCTATAATTAAAACAAAACTTGTTTAAATCGTTACTATGAAATTAAATACACATATTGTGGGTAATACGAAATTCTTATTTTCATATTACCAACACTTGCGATAAGAATTTTAAAAAAATTATTAAAGGTGTTTAATTTTTTTAACGACTGAGCCTATCCTCAACAATTCTTAACATCTCTGCACTACAGCGTTGTGCTTAACAATTAATTTATTGTTTTATTAACGTCACATTAAAAGGGTTATTGCTGACTCACCTAGTAATTTTGAACTACGTTATACTGACGGAGACGGTACTAGAACCGGTACACCACTTTCCAAACATCCGCATAAATGATGCACCAAGGGTTGGATCTTCAGCTCCACTACAAAGAAGGTACTTTGTGGAATCGGGATTCATGAACCCCCGACTCGATGAAAACAATGCCGGCCATGAGCTCGCAACCATGACCACTCGGTTATCCCGGCTTCATACGAATCAAGTAGTAGTCTGATTAGTCGGTATGGTAAGTTCACATCGCGCATTCCAACTGTTCGGTTTTGTTCAAAGTCATTCAGTTGCCGTAAGGTTTTTGGGAAAGTCTTATCTGCATCATAAGCACAGGGAACTGTAACGGCGACGACACTAAAAAGTATCTCCTTTAACCAATAATCTTTAATATAATGTTCGGGTACTTGTATAAAATACCGCCAATATCATGAGAGTTGTTACAATTCCTGCCAAATTTATACCAATAATTTCTGCTGTTAAAAATTTCTAATTCTATTCAATATATGGCGAGGTCTCCTATTCATTATGCCCTCAGGGGCTCTCTTTCTTCAGGTAGGCACGGGGATCACGAGCCCGAGGCATCCTTGTGTTTTTACTTTGTCATGGGGCATACTGGTTTTGGTAAACACCGGTCCTAATAAAGGGCTGTGTGTACACATCTCTTTTAGGTAATAGTTCCAGTTTATCTCCACCTTGTTACTCAAATTTTATTGCTCATTTCTCCATTAAATATATAAGTTAATTCTTTACTCCAACTGTACATTAATCTAAGGCTGTCAGAAATAGAATTCTGGAAGTTTCAAATCATTTTCCTTTCCGTATGGATCTCTCTCTTGCTGTAACGCAATTTTTAACGCCATTGCTTTTCCGTTTTCAGGTACGAAAGTACCATAGTTACCGACGATAACTCTTTCCAGTATTACCGTCATTAATCAGAGCCGTTTTATCCAAGGCGTAATTTCTACAAGCAAAATAATGGTAGTGAATTAATTCTTTCACACTCCTTTCTCGAATAATAGTTCCACATTGATTTACTGATATAAGGATAATTTAAAACACTCGACAACCGCTGGAGGACACTGAAACGGAATAATCGGAGAGGCGTCATTACCCAAGACATTTTTTACTTACGACTCTTTGTTAACCAAGTATGTCGCTAACTAAGGCAATCATTAAACAAAATATCACTGTATAATGACATATTGTATCCATTCACGCATTTTCATACCATTACTTCTTACCTGCAGGACGTGGAAGTTAGGTGAGTGAAGTGCCATAAGTATTGTTCTCATCACTTGACAGTGGTTCAGAATTACAAAGTCAATAGCTAATAACTCTCGTTTTATTCCTAAGTGCTTCGTTAGTAAACAATCGATCCTACGGTGTAAGCTTTACATTAAAAAAACGGAGTTTTTATTAATTTTCTAAGGAAATGTCATCATTTGTGATTTTTGAATTGGAAAAAAAAAACCCGCACATTTAATGACGATCAGATTCTTTTTTTGAGAACTTTTTTTCTATTACTGCAAAAGAATGTGTTTCAACACATTATAATATTCATAATAACCATGAAAGATATCTATAACGTTAAATAAAACGTTTTCTCTCAAATAGGATGAACATCATCCCTATACTACATTTTCAATTCTCAACAAGGATAAATCAGAATGTGATCCAGGTCTTTGTAAATGTAACATGATAGAATCGAATTCCTCTACGAAAGATGAGAATTGCTCAAAGCCTGATATGGATATCCAGGTTTGTAAGAACCTTAGTTTTAACATAGAATTAGAATTCTTATTTTTTATGCGCGATATATATAATATTTAAAAATATTTTTTAAATATGTAATAAAAATTTTATTACGGATACATTGAAAATAAGTCGAAATAATGTGAAAATTTCTATACAAAATTTTGGAAGAAACAGATTTGCCCCCCCCCCAAGGTGCGCTTTTTTATAATTATTATTAAATTACTCAATTATAAAAATATAAGAATTAAAGTAAACGATGAAATATCGAGAAAGAGACAATAGTAAACTTTTTCGATATTAGAATAAAAGGAAACGATAAATTATTAAATTGGATATATTTAAGATACATGTAATTAAAATTAAAGTAAATGATAAATTATTAAATTGAATATATTTAAGCTAAATGTAATTAAAATTGAAGCAAACTGTAAAAAAAATTGAAACGCCAAAACACCTCACCTAAAACAATAGTCTTAATTACGACAGTTTACATTGAGAAATGAAAAGTTCAATTAGAAAATGAAGTATCCTAATAATGTCTAAATGAGATTTTAAATTGAACTTCATTTTTAGAATAGTTTTTAGTTTTTAATTAATTTTTAAATCAGTCACTTCATTTTATTTAACCAATATTCATAAGTATTTCAAATAGTTTAAACACTCAATAAAACTAGAGATATTTTTTTTTTATCAAACTTCTTCAAATTTAGAATTCTTAAAAAATATTACAATTTTATATATATATATATATATATATATATATATTGACAGATTCTAAAATTTTCTACTTATAATGATAAGTATACAAATTCAATTATACAATAGAAGCTATTTCGGTAACCAATAAATTATACATTTTTTAAAAAATAAGACAAAACATAAAGAGATAATCTACAAAAAGACTAAAAATTTCTAAAATACTAGCGAAAAGAGCCGACGATGGAAAATGTAAAAGAAAGACTCTTCAGTTTGGTGTCCTTGCGTTTCCCCCCCCTAATAATGCAGAGTCCTTAAGATGGAAACAAGTAGTGAGTTTAAAAAAAATCCTTTAAACGGGAGAAGAGTTGGAAGATATTGGAAATTCACTGGGGGCAAATAATCCCCGAGGTAAGAAAAGATTGAGACATGAAAATATTATTCAACTAGTGTTCAGAGAGATAAGAGGCGATAATAAAGATAAAGAATTTTTAAAAAAAAATCCCAGAGGACAAAAGAATATTTCATAAATGTAAAGTCCATGAAGGTAAATAATCCCCTTGGGAAGGAAGGAAAGAGACTACACAAATGTATCAGTCACTCTTATATACACTGCTGGCCATTAAAATTGCGACACCATGGTGGAAAGTAAATACAAAAAAGATATTTATTGTACGTAAGCAGTATGACATGAAGACAAAATGATTAAATTTACTAACAGTTTGGGGTTTTACAGGGGTGCGAAATTAGTAAAAACAGCTGCCGCCACTGCAGCTAAAACGGCCTTTACCCGGTTAGGTATGGAGTCGAACTGGGCTTGGTTGACAGAAACGGGCAACTCATTCCATGTTGCTTCGAGTCAATACTACACTTCATCAACCGGATTAACTGGAGAGGGGTGGCGTACCAGTCTCTCAGTAACCCATGGCCAGTTTTCAATAGGTGACAGATCTGGAGACCGTGCAGGCCAGGGAAACAATTGGATACCCTTTGTATCGAGGAAGGTCAGAACACGACATGCAACATGTGGTCTTGCATTATTTTGTTGGAGATGGTGTTTGACAGTCCTCGAAGACAGGGTACAACCACTGGACGTAAGATGTCAGAAATGTACCGATCTGCGTTCAAATTACCATCGATCCGAACTAGAGATGGGCGTGTGTTGTACCCAATGGCTATCCAAACCATCACACGAGGTGCAGGGCCCCTATGCCGATATTGAATCCGAGCAGACAACGAGCGGTCTCCTCGGAACTTCCAGACACGTATATGGCCTTCAGAATACTGAATGTAGAGCCGGAACTCATCTGAAAAGACAACATTGTACCACTTCTGTATTCAGCTTTGTCGTTCGATGCACCAATGTCAATATCTTTCTCTATACTGCATTGTCAAGGGAAGCCTAATTAATGGTCACCGTGCTGACAATTCAAGCAGCTGCAAACATCGTCACACTGTACAAGCGGATACTGGACGCGCTGCAAACATGTCCATTTCTTGACTAATGGTCCATAATGTGGTTGTACGGTTTTGCAGGGCCGATCTCACAATATGTCTGTCCTCTCGGGTGTTAGATATGGGAGGGCGTGGAGATCTTGCATGTCGTTCAGTATGACCGTCAGCAACCCATCGATTCCATATTCGCACGACAATGGTTGGATTTTGACCAGTGCGACGGACAATATCACGGAACGATAATCCACACTCTCGATAGGCAACGATCCTGTTTCTATCGAATTCCTTGCTGGTAAGCCTTTCTTCTTCTTATTTCAGGTATATAACATGATATTTTAAGAAAATTCCGACATTACAAAGCGCTTTCCGAATAAGAAATCCACTTCACAACTTTTCTTTTATGTAGTGCTTCAGATGTCGTTTCATACTCCTACGTCGTTGAAATACGCTGAAATAATAATCATTTGCATATCACAACCTCTCCTTTCATTCATGTGATTTGGACGTTCTTCAGATCACTCCTTTCTGGTCACAATTCTAATGGTCAGCAGCGTATTATCAAAAAGACAAAAAGAAAATGTGCAATCTTCAAAGTTCATACCTAAGCAGGAACCCACTTATTGGAGGTTAAATCCTCCTAAAATTACATATCTATAAGTTGGTAAGAAATAAGTATATGGCATCTTTAATCAATGGTCTCAAATATGTTCAAGATCAATACAATGCACACCAGTTAGTAATGTCGAACCATCCGCGATTTTCTCTTAACGAACCTTGTTGGCTTTTTATGCAGTGAATTTTATACAATAAAATCTCGACTCAGCCAAATGAAACGTAATTTACGTATAGATGAACAAAAGAAATGTAATGAATTTTAAATAAAAGAAACGTTTTTCAGTGAAGCTAAATGGAATATAGGAGAAGTTGGAAGTTAGATGTTAGAGCATGGTCATTGCAATAGCGAGTAGTCGTAGTGGATGTGTGTGAACTTGTATCAATACCTAACGGATTAATTAGATGAGTCTTCTAGAGTGGTATTTACCCTCTCGAACGCCAGTGCTTGTGATTAAATTCGCTGGATCCGAGGAATTTAGATCCATTTGATTATTATTCCATGTTAGATTGCAGAAGGGTTGAGAGATCAGACCAAAGCAAAAAAAAAAAAAAAAAAAAAAAGAAAAGAAAGATTGAAAAGAAAGCAAAAATCACAAAGGAAATAAATATAACATTCATAAATTATAATCTGGCTTTTGAAAGATTAGTTAGCTGAAAAATGGTTTACTGGTACGCAATAATCCCAACCGAAAAAATATTATAAATCAAAATGGAAACTCCATGAATTAATAAAAAAATTGCAAAAGAAGAAATACAAAGAAATAAACTCAATCTGTGTGCAATGAAAATAGTAAGGAAACAATCTAAAAGTAAATCACCCAGATTAAAAAAGATTACAAAAACTTACATGATTCACCTTTCATTTCATCAACATCACACAAATCACCCACTTGCAAATAAAATTTCTCCGGCTCAAGCTCAAATCGGAATTGTAACAATGTTTTCTATCAGACTGTAAGGGTACTCATGCAAAAAAAATTGTAATAACTTTAAAACAAAAATTAAAGCGAAATTGGAGAAAAAGGAACAAAAACCAAATTTAAAAACAGAAAAAAAAAACCAAACTTTATAGTTATTTTTTAAATTACTCTTAGTTAAATTTTGCTTTTATACAATTTTTTCTAAACTTATCTAAGTTAATGTAAACATAGTGTATTTTAGTTTAAAATAAATATAATAAAATATAAATTTTCTTTTCTACTTTATTTATCGCTGATAGAACGTCGTGTTTTGTTATGAACTGATGATTAAAATATATTGGAAGTTCATACTAATGCATGGAATTACATATATAATACATGCATGTTTAATTTACAAATATTAAGTTTAATTCATTAAAAAATCTTATTCTTTATGTTTTGCAAATATTATGCATATGAGAGAAAGTCCATAGAACATTTGGTTTCCTTTTTGTTCAGAGGCGATCCCACAAAAACACAGTTATCTCTAATAAAAGTGCACTGAACCAGGGTACAGGTCTTCAAAGTGTATTTATCGTCAAGTTCTGACATTCGCAGAGTTGCTCAACGAATTATTAAAGACAGTCTATATTAAAACGAAATAAAGGTAGAGTAAGAGACGCAAAAAGAGAAGTAATGGAATATAGAAAGACAGAGAGAGATGGGGTGAAAAAGAAAGGAGTAGTACAAATAAATATAATATTTAACGTACAAGATGGAAAGCACAAATAATGAATACATTTTCAAGTATAATATATACAAAAAGTAATAAAAAGTACGAAGTTCTTTTATTATAATAAGGAACACTTATCCTATGTGCATTACATTATCGTGATAAATCAAATTAGTATTTGAAAAAGAATCTTATATTAATAAATCAAATAACTAAGTTATCGAAGTAAAATTTTTTTTATCTCTTTTAGAATTTTCGAACACTTTCACTGAAATGCATTATTGTGCATGTGTGTGTCTCAGTTTTTTAATCTTAAAAATACTCATTTTTACTATAGAACTTAAAACTATAAAATTTTTCAAGTCAGTGCAATTTTTTTTAAATAATTTATCCTTGCTTTTGATAACTGCATAGTCCTGAAACTATGCTCCATTTCCCAACAGAAAAAAATTCAGAAGACTTATAATCAAGTTTGCAGATAAATTAAGTTTTGGAAAATCTTACCATAAAATCTTAAGAATATGCCCCTATTTGGAGCTGAAAAAAATCGAAGTTTAAGAGGAAGCTATGTTTAACCCAAATTTATCCTATAAAACCTAATTCGATTAAATAAGAGAAAAAAGAACAACATATTGTCAGGAACAGAGAATTCACCCACTCCCTCACACAAATTAAGCTTAAAATTGCCGGAGGGTTATAACCGAAGAGGACTTAATAATGGGATTTTGTGGTTTGTGGAGTCAACTGATTTTCGATCAATGAGTGGCAGAACTATAAATTAAATTTACAATAACTATGAAAATTTTCTTTTTTTCAAATCAAAAGGACTTTTAAAATATTATTATTTTATTATCAGTAAAATTTGCTTGCCTTTTTTTTTTTTGCGAGATCACATTTGCTTACTTTGTGTTCCATTTAATCATAACAGAACAAATATACCCATACAGTTGTATAATGCAAATGTGTCTAAACCTCTCACTCTTTTTCTCTCTTTCTCGCGGCTGCGGTAGCCTTGTGGGTAGCGAGTTCATAACTGGCTTTGTTTCTGTCGAGTCAGGAGTTTGAATTCAGTTGCCTCTAGGTAGAGGGACTGAGGTACGTTAATTATGTCGAGGCTCAATCCCCTCATTCTGATGGTGAGGAGTTTGGAAAATGTGGTACCAGCTAGGAACCGAATTCATTACTTGACCTCCCTGGTGATCTTTTTCTTTCTTACAGGATTTACTGTCTTTGGTAAACACGGATGACTCACTCCCGGGATACTCTCGCGATTCTTCTCTATTTTCGACCCTCCTTGTCAATCAATTTTTGTCTTTCTTTTAATTTTTTCACTTCTAGACTATAGTTCAATCTTGTTTGGCGCAGCATCTGGCGTTTAATCTTGTTTGG
>BMAW01017198.1:1759026-1790997 GCA_019974015.1 Nephila pilipes
GGCGCAGCATCTGGCGTTTAATCTTGTTTGGCGCAGCATCTGGCGTTCAATCTTGCTTGGCACAGCATTTGGCGCAGCATCTATACATCTGGCTCTTGAGCCAATAACCTTCATTACGAAGTCCGTCACCCTCGAGGTAAGCACGGGTGACGCGTCACCGTATAATCCTTCTCTAACCTCGATCATTCTTCTTTTTAACCAATCTTTATCTTTTCCCTATTGTTTGGATCGCAGTTACATTTGTTTTGGAACAACATAGCCAGGTTTGGCTCTTGTGCCATAAGCCTCTACTTTTACTCACTCAGACCAATAGCCTTCGTGTTGCTTCTTAGTGCGACGTTAATAAACAATGAATCAAGCCATTTTCTCTAGCATATATTTTATGCAACTATTAATAGGAATGAATCGGTTAAAATCTCTTACATTTACCTTGTAAAATTATAAGGCTTAAGATTTTAAAAAAGAAGTAAGAAGATCCTTCGAAATGAGTATCCGCTTGTACAAACACAACTCTATAAAATCAAAAACGTCGGAAAAAATTCAGTCTTTCGAAAAGTTTATTTTCTCTTTCTATAAATGACGATTTATTATTTTTTTCATCAAAGAGGAAAATGCGATTAAATATTCAAAAAAAAAAAAAAAAAAGATTAGGTCTTTTACTAACGCTATTTCAAATATAATTACAGAGTTATGCACACTTTTAATTCTGTCTTAATAATTACTTTCACTATTGATGTTGTTGGTAATTTGCAAATTTTCATTTGCATTAATGATTCAAAATCAAGAATCATTATGTGTTTTTATTTATTTGCAACAAAAAATTATCACTGTTTCTTATGAAGTAAACAAGTAATGAAATAACAATGACTGACGAGAACTTTTCCTGATTTTATTTTCAGAAATTATCTGCTGAAGGAGAAGATATGCCGAGTTTCAGAATTCTGAAGGCTACTTTTTTAAATTTTGGATTCTTTCTATTCAAATGGATCCTAAATTCTGTAAGAAGATTGACTCACTTTACGTAAAATTCTCCATGAATCAGGCGGTGTTCATTACGTAAAAAGTAATCAATCAAAGCAAGTGCACACACCAGTTCATAGCATCAAAGAAGAAAAGAATAGATGGAAAAAAAGAGTGGTATAATTAATTGATTGTGATATTGTGTTAGAGCTCTTGCAGTGTTTTTTCTCCTCCTTTCCCTTTTCATAAAAAAACAGGGTTTTTTTAGAACACATAGATTTTTTTCTCTTTTTTTCCCTCATAGATTTAAAGTGTTTCAAACCACCATGTATTATTCTGTATTCATTAAAAACTTTTTCGAACATTGTAGTTTCAGTATTTCAAGAATCAATGATAGCGTTTTTTTCCTCTTCATGATTCTCCCGTCAAGTTGCCAGTAAAAAAGGAGTTCTTTCTGAAAAGTTTGGACAGATTATATTTAAATAAATTTTTAAATAAAACCTTTTTTAAAATGGTACTCTCACAAACCTTTTCAGCACTTTTTTGAAAATACAATAGGATCTGATTGAAAGAAAAAATATCACGGGGAAAAATCTTTTGTGTCAAAATATATCTTCAGCTGCAAAATACAGGATGGGGCGAAAGTCATTTTACAATTTAAATGAATATAATCTTTTATGTTTAATACATTAATGAGTACTTTAACTTTTGTCATTATAAATATATGACAAAAACTTGGGGGCCAGTACGCACTTGGCCCATCCATCAATCGCACACACTCATTTATACAAACTTGTTTTATTTTTTAATGAATTCAGAATTCACCATAATTTAATGGATTTATTAAAGGTAACTGAAAATGTGAAAAAAGATGATACAAAATAAAATTTATTCTCTCATCTGTTATTCTCTCATAATGTTCTCCCTTTAAAAGTTTGTATGTATATATATACATAATTTTGATATTTTTATGGACTAGGGGTGCTGAAAACACTAGATTTTATGCGAAAACCCCTCTACAATTCGTGAATACGAACTCTTTCCACCACATTTTTCTTTTCATTTGCAGCTCTATGAATCTTGCCTACTATAGGCAGGTACGGGAATCGAGACTGTGAAGCACCCCAGTGAACCTTTACTCTCCTATGGCATTTATTGTATTTAGTAAGCATGGGTAACGTGATACCGGGATACCCTAGCGTTCCCTTTCTGTTTTTGACCCTCAATCTTGACAACCAATTTTTTCAAACGTTCAGATTAAAATCACTCCTTTTTTCGGCGCAGCTAACTCTCATTTGACTCTTGCGCTATTAAAATTCACAATCACTCACTCACATATAATAATTTGCAATATACCTTGCTTTATCTTTTGAATTTTACGATTGATTCTCAGGTGTCGTCCTCGTCACTTGATCATGGCTCAAAATTACGAGGTCCGACGCCAATAGCCCTCGTGTTGCTTCTAGTGCGACGTTAATAAAAATTAAAAAAAAACCCTAAACACTATCTCCTATTCAGCCGGAATTTTTTAAAGCTCGCTTGAAATCCGAGCTGAATTTGCCTGTGAAATCGCAATATCCGTAAAGGAAGTTTTTTTTAAAGAAAAATTATGGAGAGAGAAGGGGAGAAATTTCCGGGGTTAAAAAACCACCCGTGTGGTGACTGGACGTGAAGGAATAATTCCATTATAGCTCTTGCATGCCATAAGGGATGACCGAAATGGCAACCCAGTGCCTGGTGATATAATCGGGCACTCCGCACCTGGGGATTATATCAGCTGAGTGGTCCTCTTAGGGACTTACATTCTTTAGGCAGGTATGAGAATCATAACCACGAAGCACCCTTGTGGTCTCATTTACTTTCCCATGGGGTTAGCTGTCTTTGATAAAAACAGGCGACGTGCCCCTCGGATACCCTAGCGATCCTTCTCTATTTTCTATCTTTCTTCATTTCAACCAATTTGTATCTTTTTTTTTTTTTGAAATTTTTTTCCAGTGTCTATTTCATAGCGTTACCTTTTTTTGGTACATCATGGTAACATCTGGTTTTCGCACTATTAAAACACTATCATTCATTCAGGATTAAAACGTGGAAGCTTGAATAAGATTTCGCTTAGAACAAAGTCTAAATACTTAGTATCGTTCGCATTTTATGATCTTCTGTGGACTTACGTTCTTTAGGTAAGCTCGAGAAGCACTTGATTTAAATAGTTTTTCTTAAATAAGGAATTTATTGTCTGTAATAAACGTGGGTAACGCGCCTTTGGGGTACTATAGATCCTTCTCTATTTCGACTTCACTTTTTGTCAACCATTTACCCCCTTTTTTTTCTTTCACCTCTCTTGCACCTAGATTGCAGTTACGCACGGTTTGGGACAGCACAGCCAAATTTGGTTCTTCCACCATGAGCCCCAATTTTCATTCATTAACTCAATGGGATTTTCTGGTGTTCATTGCAATGTTAAATCTGCTTTGAGCGTTTCTTTTAGAATGAATGAACGCATTCATTCTAAAAGAAATGAATTCGAATATTTCAATATTTTAGAGCCATAAGATAATTTCATTGAAAATATTTTACCCTGCGTTGTTTTAGGTTATTCTTATACAAAATTATGTATGAAAATAACCTTAAACATCCTCTTTATAAGTTAAATTGAGATAATAACATGAAACGACAAATTAAATATATTTTTGCTTTGATATGAGTTTTATTTCAATTAATTGAAGATTTTAAAAACAGTTTACGCATAAATGAGCTTTTTACATGCTAATTTAGCGAAACATTGAATCATTATACTTTTTCCTTAAAGAGGGTCTTGAAAACTTTTTTTTTCGTTAATGCGCATCGGTTATTACTTTAAGTGGGGTGCATATTTTTATCGTGGCTTCCCACAAAACGTACTTTCAAAATTAAGAGACATGAAAATATTTTCTCCGCTTTTATTGACTTTATTTAAAATATTCCTATTTCAAATTACTAAGCGTCTGTCATGGCCAAATTTTATAATTTAAATTTTCTCTTTGGAATATGTAAAGTAGAAAGTTTATTCATGTGACCTTTGATGAATTTTCTCACCAGTTGTGATCTCAATTGAAAAATAATAATAACTCCAAGGCCATATTTTAAAACGTTTTTCTGAATTTCACTTGGTGTGTGTGTGTGTCATCAAATTTTCGATCGTTAATTTAACCAACTTCCCATCAAGCTAGAAATCTGAAACCTTGGGAATCGTTCTCACTAGCCTAACAATACGATATTTGGACATTTGCGACAAGTTTTAGCTAGTATTTTCTTCAATAATGCAGTTTATCCCAACCACTTGGCGTGATTTCAAAAATTGGCATCAAACTTGGCGATTTTTTTGTTTGGCTGAACGTTAAGTCCGTAAAACGGACCAGGGTAGCCACATTTGGCAAAATACTGCCAAATAATTCTTGTCGCCAAGAGTGATTGGGTTAAACTGCATTCCAACCATTTAATTTACAGAATTAATTAATTAATTTTAGTTACTTTTAACGTTTTTATGTATTTCACTTGGTTCGTGTTTCTGTGTGTGTGTGTGTGTGTGTCATCAAATTTTCTATCGTTAAATTAACCAACTTCCCATCAAGCTAGAGTTCTGAAATTTCGGGAACCGTTCTTACTTGCCTAACAATGCAATATTTAGATATTTGCGACCAGTTTTAACTAATATTTCAATAATCTTTCTTAATAAATTTTGCCACTATATAAAAACGTTGTTTTTAAAAACGTTGGTTTTTATCTCGAATTATTTAAAATTTATTATCTGGTTTTCACAATACTTGTTGTACCTAAAAACTGCATGTATCCTTTATATAATTGGTTTGGTTTTTTAATTAAGGTCGCACTAGAAGCAACACGAAGGCTATTGGTGACGGACCTCGTAATTTTGAACCTTGGCCAAGTGATGAGGACGACACCTGAGCTGGCACCCCGTCTCCTAACTTCCCCGCAACGGGGGACCTTGGGCCCCGACAGATTTAACGTGCACCAGACTCAGCTACTCGGCGGGTCTAAAGTGGCATCAAGGCTCGAACCTGTAACTCGACGAAAACCGCCGTCCTCGACCATGACCTCGACCTATCGCGGCCACGTCCATTACCCACTACTACCCACTTTTTGATATAGAACCCATTCCTATTTCCTAACTTACGT
Organism: Nephila pilipes; assembly: GCA_019974015.1. NCBI lineage: Eukaryota > Metazoa > Arthropoda > Arachnida > Araneae > Nephilidae > Nephila > Nephila pilipes. Next base: position 1,764,163 of record BMAW01017198.1, read on the forward strand.
CAAAACGTGACTAGTCCAGCAAAACCGTTGGAGAAGAATTCCAACGGTTGTTGTGGAAACCAATCTTCATTGGAAGCTTTTCTCGTCTTGAGAATGAAAGTGATATCTCAAATTGATCGTCCATCTTTGGGAAATAAGTGCTGTAGCCTAGTTGTCATGGTCAAGAACTCGATACCGGCTTTATTTTCGTCGAGTTATGAGTTCGATCTCCTATGCCACTAAAGATCCACCGTGTAGCGGAGCTGATACACGTTGAATCAGTTCGCAGTTACATGGCATTATGTGGAAGTTAGGAGAGGGAGAGACCAACTCAGGTATCGTCTTCGAAAAAATTAAAGAAAATACGGTTACGTTATTGGGAATTTTGAGACAATATTATGAGACTACCATTTTTATTTGACTCGTCCTGGGAGATTGAGCTCACCTTCCTAGGGCGTAGAGTTATCACGTTGCTCAGCCCCCTTTATCCTTTATCTCAAGACTTTCGAGCTGTTTTTTCTTAATTTTATATTGTTCTTGGCATGTCTTAGGACCAAACAATTTCAATATTGTAGCGAGTTAACTATTACTTTGTGTATATGTTTGTATTCTTAACTAGTATCTTGTCTCTTGACCGTGGTTCAAAATTACGAGGTCCTTTACCAGTAGCCCTATGTTGCTTTTAGTGCGACGTTAATAAAAACTAAACTAAAAAACCAAGCTTAACTATTTTCTACTTTGAATGGAATATTTGTATAATATCACCTCTGGAAGAACAATATGTTAAACATTTTCATCAAAGCCCGGGAACTAAATTTCATGCTAAATTCGTAACACCTCGGTTGAATTTCTTCATTTAATGGTTCCATTAATTATTAACCAATATCTAAAATAGTCACAGACCACTACAGTCACAAAAAGAAATAGTCACAGTCTATGTAATCAAGCAAGTTAACTCTTTCAGGCCGTCTGTCACGTATTTGTGCCAGAATGAAAAGCACTCACCTCCCGGCGGGCAGGTAATCCTCACAGAGCCTTTTCTGTTCCACTATTAATTTGTTTGGTTTCAATAATACGTTGAGTGAACTATCCCGCAGTATTGTAAAGATCCTGCTGTATCGTGAAGTTTTTATTATTAATAAAAATAACCGTGATAAGATACTTAAATTTTTATTTATTTTAACATTTCTCAACATAGTCGGTATCCAAAGCTATACATTTCTCCCACAGTTTCTTAACTTTCCGAAGACCGTTATTGTAGATCCAAGCAGATTGAACTCTTTCTTCACACTGCAGGTTCCCTGCATCTGCAGCCACTCTTCAACAACAACGTGTCAAAAGTTAAACTCCTTTCAAACTAGCGATACTAATAAGTCTTTTTGAGCCTGGTTCATATGGAAGTAGCAAAATGCGTCTGTTGAATTTTTCATTGGACCCACTGGACCAGGGTTCAAGACGCTTCCTGCTCTCAAGGCCACTACAATTAGCTTCCCCTCCACGAGATGGAATTTTTTCCGATGTTTTTGAGAAAACGTCCTACGCTGAAGAGGTAATTCAGGACTTGAACACTAGATGGCAGCACAACTAATAACGACTGATCGCATATACCCTCTCCCCGACGCAAAACACTTGCCTCTGTATGTCTAAGACAACCACACGCAAATCATGACAGTGATATTCAAACTCTGGCGCACGTGTCCTCGAGACCCACCACTCAACGCCAGACAGCCGATGTCTCAAATGGAAACCGTTCCAAGCAAAAAATAACTCGATTCAACAGGGAGGGGAAGAATGTCATTTGCAGTAATGGTTGAAAAAAATAAAAACCTTCTTTACAAATACCAGTGTTTCACTTCGTATCACGATGTACTGGAGGTGGAGTATGCAGCGACTCTCTTCTATAACAACGCTAAAAGTTAAAAAGCACTCCTTACAGACTAGCCAGAATGAGACGTCTTTTTCAGACTGGTTAGTATGGACGAGCCAGGTTTCGAAACAGCCTCCAGCTCTCAAGCTCATCAAATCTGTTCCTATCCAAGGAGTCAAAAACCACCAAACATCTGCAGCCACCTGAAACCGAACAAATCAATATTAATAACTGCTGTTTACAACATTATATACATATGTGTCAATTAATGAGCAGAACAAATTTTATTCAGTCATTTCGGTTATTTCCTGATAATAATTGTAAAAATTACGATTCCTCTTTGTGCATTTCTAAAAAGAAGTAGGATTTAAACATTTTTAATATTATAATGTTCCTTAATGCCCGACACTAGAGAACAAAATTTTGAAGGATGCTATTGAAAAGAAAGGCTTTTGATTATAGAACGAGGTAATTAAATATATAGTTTAATATAACGTAGAAAAACCCTCTTTTTCAAAATAGAAATATTTTTTTGTAGTTTACTAGATCCAATAGTGAAGTCACGTCATTTTTTTCTTCTCATTTTTTGCGTTTTAAGTAATTAAACTTATTGTTTAACGTTAAAATGATAAGAAAAATTCAAAGGAAATTTAATTAATTTCATCCTTGTTCGAAAGAGAATATCATTTTATGTTTCACTCGAAAATTGAGAAGATTACTTTCATTAATTTGTTAAAAAAATAACAAAACAACTAAAACTTCATTTTATACTTTTTTTGGATTTTTTTAAAATTCGTTCCACTTTTAATTAGAAATTGAGATTAGAGTTTAATTTTGAGATAAAAGAAGTTTCAATACTTAGAAATTTATGACGATTCAATTTATATAATTAGCTAGTAATAAAGAGGAATTTTTTTGTGTTTTTTCGCCTCCGTTTCAACATTAAAAACAAAAATCTGAGTGTTTTTATTTTGTTTATCAATCCTTTTCTTACAGAAAAAAAAATGAAACACTTTTTTTAAACTCATTATTAAAAATTATTTCTCCCACTTATCTGCATTTTTTTTCAGTATTTAAATTTTTATAAAATTTTCAGTATTATTTATAACATAATACAAAAAAAAATTATCATTTAAAAAAAAAATTAACAAATGTTCTTTATTAGTTAGAGAGTGTTAAGTTCGTCAAGTTATATATTACAAAAAAAAGATATAAAAATAGTACTGGAGTTAATTAACTTGCGGTGTTAATTAACTGATTTGTTTTCTGCACATGACATTTTAAAATGGCTGCTATAGCCTAGTGCTCAAGGTCGCGGCCGGAGTTATTTTTATTGAGTTGTGGATCCGAGCCCTAATGCCACAAACCCCGTCGTGTAGCCTGGTTGATGCACGTTAAATTTGATAAAAGTCCCAAGTCTTCCCACAGGAATGATGTGGAAGTTGGAGAGGGAAGTGTTAGCTGAAATGTGGTCCTTGTCATTTGATTGAGGTTCAAAATTACAATATACGTCAACAATAGCCCTGGAGTTGCTTCTCAGTACGACGTCAATAAACAATCACAGGTCGTTTTCCTGGAGGAAAGCTATTTAATTATGTGCTAATTTTCTTGAGAAATTTTCATCAGTAGCATCTTCACTGCATTAACAACTTCATATATTAGAATACAAGTTATAAGAAAAAGTTTTATGCATAAATATACACCCGTGTGCGGAACTACACTGAGCTACAGTTAAATTTTTAGTCTTTCACACACTTAAGGCTCCGTTTCTGTAACATAAAATAATACAGTTGAATAGGCAACTAAGAAATAAGTAACAGTTCAAAAGTTCAGTTAGAGTAAAACCACTACAAACAAATTTAAGATAATGAGTTAAAAGCTACTAAAATAATTTCAATTCAAGTTTTAATTTCCCTGGGGATTATATCAGGGGACCTCAGGGACTTGCCTTCGTTAGGTAAGTACGGGCATCATGACCCCTAAGTACCCTAGTGATCTTTTTCTTTCCCATGGGGTTTGCTGCCTTTGGTAAACACGGGTGATGCACCACCGGGTTGCCCTAGCGATTCTTCTCTATTTTCGACCCTCCTTCTTGTCAACCAGTATGTCTTTTCTTCAATTTCTTCTCGTCTAGACCACAGTTAAATCTTGTTTGGCACAGCATGGCCATGTCTGGCTCTTGTGCCAATGGACTTTACTTTCTCGCTTGACCCTTCTTGTCAATCAATCTTTTTTCATTGTTTTACAGTCTAGATCACAGATTTACCTTATTTGGCGCAGTATGGCCACGTCTAGCTCTTGCGCCATTAAAGCTTCACTATCATCATCATCATGATCAAGTTTTAATTTATTTGAAAAATAATACTATGCTTTTTTTAGAAATTTTGGAAGCATTTAAGTATTAAATGTAATGCCTCTATTTACAACTATTATTAAATTGCGCTTCATGTATTCTATAAAAGACGAAAATACATATAGATATATGATTAAACAAATTTTTAATCATCAGTTTGAAAAATCTTGTGCTTAAATGCAAAATATGGTGCATTTTAAATCTTTATCTAATTCCCCCCCCGTATTTTGGGAAATAACTTGAGAAATGAGTAATATACAAAGTGATATTATTTAGCTTGTCGTAGTGGAAGAAAGGAAAATATGACCAAAAGCTAATTTACAACTAGAACAAATTGTTTTTTCAGTGTGCGTTTTCGAAAATGAGACTCTCCAATTTTGAAAATTATTTCCTTTTTTTTTTAAATTAAATTATACGGATTATTCTCTTAATTTTTTTCAACTGTTTATACTGTCCAGTATTTTCCATCCCCAATAAAGGAAGATAATTAGTTTCTCCAACATTTTCACAAGTGTATGAACATTGTATTTGAAGAAAAGAAGAACGAAACAACGAAAAGTAGGGGAAAGGGAGGGAATGCAAGAATTTTCGCAATGTAAAAAATGAAATTTATTATTCAAAATGTTGCTTCATAGATGGCAGCACAAGTTTTGGCAAATAAACTTTCCGTAAAAAGAGAGCGTACGCACCAGGATTTCACAGGATTAACTTTCTTGCACAAAATCAAAAATTTCATAATTTTCCACAACTCTATTTTTTGAAATCAAAAATAGCATAATTTTAAAGATTCAAAAGAAAAAAAAAACTTATGACATTTTTATTTTTCTTAATTGAAGCTTATTTTCATTGCGTTCTGGTAAATATTACGAATTATTCCATTTCCTTGCACAACTTATAATTGCGCATTCATAGTCTAAAACCCTTTTTCTGTTGCTATGGGTATCCAATGGAAGTGTATGGAGTTGCATTTATATGAATGTTATGACAGGAAATTTTGTAAAATAATCCCTTAAAGAATTTTTAATGTAATTATAATTTTATGAGATCACTTGTCTTTGATCACTTTTGTTACAGAGCAAAGGTTTACAACCTTCTTTAACTTACCCATTCCTTCTCGGAAACAAAAAATGATCTTGAGAATCGCTCCTTATATATACGTGCAAAATGCGCACTCTGCTATTCATCCATTGGACACCAAAGTTTAATCATTTGCACGTTCGGTTCCAGCGCAATTTTATTCCAATCGGGCAACTCCTTCTTGGTGCGTTGAGTGGTTTTTTTTTTTTTTTTTGTTATAGAGTGTGTATCGAAATGGATTACCTCGCGACTTCAGAAATTAAATATTTATAATTTTTTTATTTCTCACGTTTTTAATATTGTTATTGGAGGTTAATGCTCTCTCTCTGTTTATATATATATATATATATATATATAGATACTCAAGAGCCACCTCAGGTATCATCCTCCTCACTTGACCGTGGCTCGTAATTACTTGGTACGTTGCCAATAGCCCTCGTGTTCCTTCTCAGTGCGACGTTAATAAAACAATGAATCATTTCTCTTGTGATTTCATAAGCTACACTTTCCTTCTTTAAGCAGAACGGTTTTCAACTATTAGAACGGATATAATTGATAAATATGCAAAACATTTATCATTATTTACGGAAAATGACACCACAAGCAGTATTCTATTATAAGTATCCTGGAGGTTAATTCTGCTATCTTTAATGCTCGTCTGATTACTCAGTGATGACATTACAGCCGAGAGAGAATAAAATAAGAAATAAGAGAGAGATAGAGAGAGAACTCTTTAAGAGAGAGTTCAAACATTTGAAAGCAAGATAAATTGCATTGCAAAAAAAAAGAAAAATATAGAATTCACGCCTTTTTGTAAGAAATACGTTCAATTACAATAAAGGGATTTTCTCAGACTTTTAAAATCTGCTCTAAAGACAATTAAAAATGGTTTGACAAACAACATTCACAATATACGTATGCGATCTTCTTAAACAATTCCGCAATAAAGGAAAGTACCCTGTAACCTTTAACAGACCCCTTCATATACGATTTTCAACAATGAATGTGCAGACTTGCTAGCCAAGAAAGCACGAAATATGAAGCTGATTCTTCCTACCAATACAATGGCTGACACTGTGGCTAAGAGTAGACTCTTCAACCAGCCTCTGAAGAAACCCTTAATTACAAACTTTAACTGCTCCAGATTAATAACGCGTCCTGGAAACATTGGTCAATCTGGACGATCGCAGTCCTCCTATTGTGATCGAGATCGCAGATATGGTTTGTTGATTGTATAACAAGGGTTATATTATTAAATTATATTGGGTACCTAGTCATGCAGGTATTTTAGGCAATGAACAAACGGACTCGGCTGCACGATCGGTGACGAATCCTCTGCAGCTTGCAGTCCCATTAGATGACATAAGATGTCATATTTTAAAGATTATTCATCAGACATGGCAGGAATCATAGAGTCTTCAGTCGCATAACAAGCTGCATTCGGTGAAGCCCATCATTGGGGAATGTCCAGTTGTTCCATTGCAAAGAGAGGATGTCAGATTGAATCGCTTTCGCATTGGACATACTCCAACTCGATTTATCCATAGACATCTCTTATTTGGGGAGGGTATTCCTGAGTGTCCTTGCTGCCATGTTCCTTACACGATTCATCACATTTTAATTGTGTCCTGTTTTTGATCATCATTATCGTATTTTTTTTAGTCATCAGTTTTAAACTTATCTGACTTGGTGAGGGAAAAACCCTACAATAACTTATTTGCTTTTTTAAAACATATTGACCTTTTACACCAAATTTGATGTTTTAACTTTTATTATTTTTCACTATGTGTTTGATTCATATTTTTAATTTTTTTTCTTCTGATTGATTTTAACAATCGTTTGGCGCAGCATAGCCTGCTTTTGCTCTTGCGCCATTAAACTCCACAGTCACTCACTCCAGATTAATAATTCCATAATAGTAAGAACAGATCACTACGAGGGCAGGAAAATTCATCTTGGCAACACCAGAGACTATATAAATAGCAGAAATTGTCCTGATACTCCACTGACACTACAGCATATCTATTACTGGCCAACCATTTTATCAAGCTTATTTAAACTTGGCTTTGCACATTTATTTATACTCACGGGAATTTCTCTAGAGCCCTAAGGCACGTGATTTTGCAACTGTTCTCCTTCAAGCCTTTGGGACTATCTTATGCATCATCGGCTTTATCCATGGACACGACAACAACAATGAAAATATTTTTGAGACTGAGAATTTATTTTCTGTATTAATAATTATTAAAAGTTGGATACTTTAAAGTACATTAAAACAGTATCAAACTAAATATATTTCTTAGCATAACATCAAATCAGCTTCAGCTGTGATATAAAGTTTGCTTAGCATTCTCACGACTTTTGGGAAGAACAATTACTGAAAATGCATTTTTGTGATAACATTTTCCGTAATATTTGAGAGAAGAATAATTTCCTTTAAATTTCATGAAATTTAAACAATCCAAAAGCCTCATGGTCATGGGTAGCCAAATGATCATGGCAGAAAACGCGCGTCCGGCGTAGCTTCGTCCAATCGAGGGTTCGAATCCAGATGCTACTGAAGATCTAACGCGTAGTTGTGCTGATGCACGTTAAATCTATCGTATCTCCATGCCCTTCCGTTGGCATGGAGTAAAATTTTGGAGTGGGAGGTGCCATCTCAGATGTCATCCTCGTCTCTTGAGTAAGGCTGAAAATCACGTGGTCCGTCCTCAATAGCTCTCGGTGTTGCTTCTAAGTGTGACGTTAATAAGCAATCAAACAAAAACCAAACGTTTGAAGAGTTTATGAAAACCATTAATTTACAACGAACAAGTTTTATGAATTAATGTTTAATTTTGAGTGCTATTTTTTTTTAAAGTTTCTTTAAGAAATTAGTGAACTATAACTCGAAGAAATTAATCTGTAGAACAATATCAATCGAAAATGATGAATTGAGTTTTCAAAAAATTGAATTTTATTTGTAAACAATAAATAAATTAAAATATAATAGCCTTCTTTATAACTTGCACTTTTACCTCTTAAGGCTCCCGTCTACCCGCCATTTTGATTTTGTTAGCTTAATGTTAATCCGATGGAATTCTGACTTTAATTCTCACATCTTTATTATTTGAACTAATTGAATGCAATAAAGTGCATCTGAAAGAGCAATAAATAATGAATGCTTCTGTGGAATTACTTTTTTCCTAAGATTTTTAAAAATGTTTTTATTCTTATTTTAATTATTCGTTTTTGAGTTTTCCGGTCTTTAAATAATATTTTCAAATGTTTTTAAAAATAGGAGGGAAAAAGTAGTTCCATAGAAGCATTCATTATTTTTTGCTCTTTCAGATGCACTTTACTGCATTCAAATAGATCGAATAAGAAAGAAGTGAGAATTAAAGTCGAAATTCCATAGGATTAACATTAAGCTGATGAAATCAAAATGGCGGGTAGACGGAAGCCTTAATGCAAAATACAATTTTTAAACATCAGTTCGCTAAACTTGATATAAGTATAATAAGTTATGCTGGATTCTTATCCTATAACTTAAGAAATTTAATCTAATTATCTACTAGATTTTTTTTCATAGTACTAATTATTACAATAGAGGTTATGAAAATGCCTTTTAATCTCTGAAACACATTAGAACATCTGTAAGTTGATCACAGAAGAGATTGGAACGAACTCGTTAATCTAAAAAAATATTGTGATTTATACAGAAGCATTCAAAAAACTTTTAACAAAGTCAGTTTTAATTAAAATAAGTTGTTTCAACAAGTTAAATTATTTTTGCTCATCATGTAATTAATACTACAAGAATTGTTAAATGATAAAATAGAAGCAAAATTTTTATTCTTATTTTATTAGTTATTAAGGAATAAAGTGCAGCTACATAACGATACAAAGCCTTTTGACAAAGAAACTTTTTATTACATATAAATATTGTATCAACTTATATAGTAAATTATTATTTCAATTAACACTAATATGTTAAAAAACTTTTTCCTTTTAAAACTGCTTTTTGATTCTTAGAGATTTCCTTTAACGGCTTAACGTGTGATACAAATTATTGAGATATTTGTGATTAAGCTACAATATCGCTTAATCTAAATACTCCCACAAATGGGATCTCGAACTTATGTTTGGAAATCGACACGCACAGCCATTTTAAAATGTTTACTTTTTACTACGTAAAAATTGTTGAACGACACGCAACTTAATTATCTGAAATTATATTTATGTTGTAAAGTACAGTTTTTCGGCATGTACTTTATAAAATATGGTACCATGTGTCCTTTTAAAATATTTTTGCATAGAAAAAAATATTTATGGTGAGATAATGTAAAGATTATTGGCGCAAGAGCCAGATGTGACTATGCTTTGCTAAACAAGATTTAACTGTGGTCCAGAGTCTAGACGAATCTATTTATGGAGCCAATAATGTTCTAACACCTTTAGAGTGAAATCAATCCTACACTTTAACAAACTCCTCCTATGTTTCACAGAGGGAACAAAATATCGTGGATTATTTTTTTCATTCTTCGAATGATGTATGTATCTTAAACCATTTGGTGACAATAAATCATAACTACATTTATTCCTGAAAATTATTTTAAATGAGTTTTATCAAACTCTATTCGAGCCTATCTGCTTTCTTTTGCAGATACCACTGCTGTTTTGCTGGGAGGACGAACAAATAATCCAGCATTCCTTAAAAGACGTCTTACAAGAAAAACGCTTACAATTACATTGTTAGCTTGGTTAATTTCATTAGTTGTGCTGCTGTTTTACGAAGGTGTGTAGCGAAAGCCTTTTTTATATTATTTTATCAATTCGATCTGAAGTGACCAAATGTTTGGACTTACTGTTACATTTCCTGTTTGAAGTTCTTACTTCAACATTTCGAGTATGCCCCTTGGAAAGATTTCATTTCTCAAATAATCTGCAACATGATATCGAATAGCAGTGGAAAACTCTTTATGCTTCCTGTTGTTCACATTAATAGTAAATATTGTAATAATTATAACTAAAAATTAAACTTTTGTTTAATAATGAAAAGAACAAAACTCACTTCCATGGGAACTAATGTATCTTGTCAAATCATCAAAATTGAATTATTCGAAATGAATATTAAAGATAAAAAATTCGTATACTTTCCATAACAAGCTAATGAAGCAAATTTATAGACGGTAATTTTTTGAAAAACCTCTAAAATCAAAGATAATTAATGCACTTCAGCTGCATATGGTACTTACGTCGTCAAAAGGCTTTTGTGTGTACTTTTAATTTACTTGATCACTTAGAAGAATATATGAATTAGTGTGAAATAAAAATAGATCTTTGCAAAGTTTTCGGAACAGATTTAGCCACTAAAGGTGAAAACTGTTCTTAAATAATTTTTATATGATTCAATTAAATATTAGAACTAAATCAACAATTAAACATTGAAGTGAATAATAGTGTGCTTTCCGTATATTAAAATTAAAGCAAACGATAAAATATGAAATTTAATGCATTTTAAGTTAGATGTAATTAGTGCTGCAGGAAAATGAAAACAAGTCACGTTCATTTCACACTTAATTTTGAAAATTGGTCAAGTGACCAATTAATACAATACCTAAAACAATAGCCCCTTTAATGACTAAATAAAAAATCATATAATACCATCACATAAAGCAGTTTTATTTATAAAATTAAAGTTCTGAAGCAAAATAAAAGTTAATTGTTCATTTGAAATTATGCAATACTAAGAAACTGGTATCAATAAATAGATTTAAAATATCAATTGATTCTTTTTTATGGTCAAAAAGAAATACTCGACAAGCAAAAATGAGTTCAATAAAAAAGATAAAGTTAAATAAGTTCAATAAGTTAAGATTTATGAGAGGGAAAACAAAGCGCGATCTATTTTTAGAAAATTTTCATTATAGAACACTCTTTGTATACCTCATTATCTTTTAATTTAACTTTTCAGCGAAAAACTTAGAATACCACAGAGAAGTTTCGTTAAAATCTATAAGGCAAAGCGATAGAAAAACGTTTAGTTTGAAGCATTTTTTTTCTTTCTCGGAAGACGAGAGACATGGAATGTTTCTGGATTTTATCGACGATAAAAAAAAAGTTCAAGTATGCAACACAAATTTTTTTTAAAAGAAGAAATCAATAGCTTGGAGGTGCTTATATTGTGGAACAGTGACCGATAAAAAACAGTCGTGTAATTTTTTATCCATGTAACTCGAAACATTTTTTTTCTATGAAATTCTTAGAACAGCATGTTTTGTGTGTGAAGGTATTTAATGAGACGAGGAAAAGAAAAAACGATATTTGCAATTTCAGTCTTAATTGAGTCTTATTTTTGAAATTGTAATTATTTCCTTATTATGATTAGGTGGCTTCTAGACTTTACATAATTCATTAGAAATAATGAGAATTACTTATAATGAAATATTTCCATAACGCAATTATTCCCCTTTCTATTCTATAGAAATTTTGGTTTTCGGGAATTTTTGGATATTAGGAAAACAAATCCATATTACGAGCTAAGATGTTGATTCAAGATAATTACTAAGCAGGAAACAACATTAATTAATGATAAACAGCATTGGTTGTGACAACCGTCTACACAACATGTTTAATTCTTTAGCATAACATTTATCCCACTGGATTTTAACTATCGATCTTAATTCCAGACTGATAAAATGCATACAAAAGTTTGAATAAAAGATTACTGCTTTTTTTTTTACTTTGAATTCAGAGAAGTATTTTGTTATTCCAATGTAATTATTTTTCCCTAAAATATTTTTAAAATTTTTGTGTCAAATGTAAGCAAATGGAAAGAGCTTTCCTTCCTCATCCTCCGTGTGAAATTTGTTACAATCGAATGCATTATACAATTTGTATTTGTGAGTGAGCGACTGTTGTGTTTTTTTTGCGCAAGAGCCAAATTAGACTGTGCTGTGCCAAACATTTGTTTAACATAAAAATTGTGAAAAAGCACATGCATATAAAATCATAAACAAAACACAATGATTGATAAAAAAAAACCCTTGAAGGTTAAAATTTTAAATGCAGTGTAATAAACCAATTTTTCTTTAAAAAACAAATATGCTACAGTGGAGGCTTTCCCCTCACCAAGTCAGATGTTTAAAGTAGGTAAATGGAAAAAAAAATAAGGCGAAGGTGATCAAAAACTGGACAGACAATTACAATGTGTTGAATGGTGAATGGTATAAGGAACATGACAGGAAGGACATTCGGCTGCACTCTCCCAAACAAGAGGTGCTTAAGTGAAGTGAATATGTCCAATGTGCGAAGGCGAACCAATCTGACATTCTCTCTCCGCATTGGAATAATGGACCATAGTCCAATTATGGCTTTAAAAAATTGAGTTTGTTTTGAGTCTGTATAATTTGTATTTCCGATGAATGATTCCAAATATTACAGGAGTAGCTTCGCGTAAATGAAATTTAGGTTATTAGTATTTTTGTAATATGAATTTCGTAGTTTACCAATCAGCTTTTGGATGGTAGCTCACGTCTGCCAGGCATTTTGAATTTGTAAACGTAATGTTAATCCTATGGAACCACTAGTTAATGACTGACATATGTAATGTATATATTTGACTACAATAATGCAAACAATAGAGCAAATAGTAGTAAGAAATTTCTCTCTGATTTCAAAAGGTTTCTTTAGTTACCCATATGGAAGTCCCTCTAATTCCAGATTATTTAACAAGGTCTAAAGATCAATAGCCACATTTTAATATGTAGTAATTTATTGAAACCATTTCGAAGAAATTAAAATTCACAACGAAACATTAGCTGGCTATCTGAATAGTTAAAAAGAAAAAAGTGAGAACCGTCGTCAGAAGCGAACGTCGAGGTCTTAACAGCACTTTATGTAGCTGTTACAGAACGAATTGAATTTGCTTTTTCACAACTGTTTGTTCACACTCGGTCTGATTGCCTTTCTTCAATTGCCGCCTCACATTCACGGTAGTCAGGGTGCAACGATTGCAAGACGCCACAATAATCCCCTTCGAATCTAAAGGTCGGGTGTGGCTTGACCGGGGAATTCAGTCTGTATTCAACAGTCCGATCAGAGCGAAAAAGCGCGTATCAAGGTTGATTACACAGAGTACAGAACGGGATCGTTGAGTAAAGTGACTAGATTTTAACATTCGTAAAGTGGGACACCATTGACCGGAGGGGTGAAGGTTCTTGATCAAAAATTTGGTGCCTAAATAAATTACTTACCTAAATCATCTGAATAGTTGATTTGTTGATATCACTTGTTTAACTGACACTAGCACGCAGTACGATGTGTATCGTATAAGAGACAGTTACAGAACTGAATATGAGAAAGTGTTACTTCGTGGACGACCATCAAATTCCTTACTCCCTGACCCTTCTCCTCTCTAAAATTCCCTTCCATTTCCAGTTTTTGTATAAGATGTAATTCCTTTTGAATAATGTTCCAAATGATGCTAGATTGCTAGCGGAATATGTCGCCATAAGAATAAAATATGTGGAAGTGTACAAAGCAGGACATTCTCTCTTCATTTTACAGCTACAAATTGTTTTCATCGCTGACAATGCCGAAAAATACCACTGTTCATTAAGTCCAAACAATGGTGGTCGTATTCTAACAACTGATCAAGGCGAACTTTGATAAGCAGTTCCTGATAGTCAGTTTTCGACAATTATTTTTATTATTAAAGTTTAACACCATAAAATTTACAAAAATAATATAAATCTCTTATCCTGGTGAAATAGCTACATGGAAGCCGAAAACCGTATATTCCCTTCCCATTCTCCCGCCGTTCTCTAGCTTGTCGTGCATTCTTTCTAAAATTTGGGACTTTCTTAAAACCCTGCGGGACGCGGAATAAATTGTTAAAAATCGGGACTGTCCAGCTAAAACCGGGACGTCTGGTCACCTTATCGGAGAGTCCAGCAAAAAGGCCACAGAGCTAAAGGGCAGCTGCATAATGTTATGCCAAAAGTGTTTGTAGTCATTGGGACTATAAAAGTTAAATTTCTATTCATCAGAAAATGTAATTTGTTTCTACTCATCGTTTCATGGCATGATATTTTTAGCCCATTCAGTCTATCTTCTCGTTGATGTTTCGATAACTTCGGTGTTTGCTTCATTTTCAAAAAAAATTGCATTAGTATTTGATTAGTATTTGATTTAAGATTCTTTCAAATTGTAATGTATGAAGTGCTTGTGCTTTTGCTGTAACCAAGAGCTAAAACTGCAGCAATATGAAGCGTTTACGAGTCGAATTATCTTTTTTTAAGTTGATCATCGAAAAGTTTGTCAGTCGTCTCATGCTGTAAAAATTCTTTTTCTACCAGATCGTTTTTTTGTTTGAATCCTCTTTTCTTATTACGGCATCGTGAATGACTTATTTAGAACTCTTTATCAATCTAGTTATTTCTCTTTCAGATTCTTACCAATACACTCTTAAAATAAAATTTTCTCACTTTGCCTTCAGATAATTCTTTAACGCACGGGATCTTTAAATAAATAGCAGATAATATAATCGAAAAATGCCCCTCTGCATCTGAGGTAACGTGGACAAGAAATGACTAACGCATGCGTTTTATAATGATTTTGTTGTGACGTTATAATAGGCTTTCTCAGGTGGTATTGCAATTTCCACCTTATTCAATGTTAAGAAAAATGGATGGATCTTAATAAAATTTAAATTATTTTTAATGTTGCAATTGGTACAGAAAGTGTTTTCTAATTCATTTTAAATACGCGTGATTAAAATTTGAGTGCTTATCATGTCTTCCTCAGAAATGCAGGAATTCTTTAGTAATCGAATAATTTCTTAACGCATTTTATTTTAGTGTTAGACAATTTTGTTTACAAAATAATAAATTGTGGGTATAATTTATACTGCGTGATTCATTTTAAATAAGGGATTTAAAGACATATTTTTTGTTTACTTAATGATAAAAATCATTATTCAATTAAAGATTTCGTTACGTTGTTCAAAATAACTTGCTATTAAATTTGATCGAACGTCCCTCTCTCTAATGGCGTCAGAATTTTTTGCGCTCCCACCGCCTGATTAAAATGATTGAGAATTTCTAATCTAGGCTTCGTGCACAGGTTTATTTGAAATATAAACAATGAAAAAAAATCCCTCCTGTTCAACCTCATCATCGAGCCACATCTGTTTTAAATCTAATCTTCATCCATCAAGGTCACATGAAAAAATTGCGCATCATCTGAGGATTTCCTTATAAAGAGTAACGTTAACGAATTTTGTGTGTGTATGTATCCACAAATTTCTCGTCTTCTTTCATCCTTCGAATCTGACCACGCGAACGGTTTCATTAATTACATCCTTTTCTACTCCGTATCATTTCCCTTGAAGGGACGAATTTCTTTTCCTGTCAAAAACTGAAAATTTTTACTCTTTCGGGCGTTGGCCTCATCCACAAACTGGGCGTGTGTCAGAGAAATTTTGTTTTAACATAATAATGTTTATAAATATAAATAGAGCACATTTCGTTTCTTGACAACTAAAGAACGGTACTAAATATTGAAAATAGCTAGAAAATGTTCTTTTTAAGTTCTCTTTTTTATGTTCACGTTCCAGGGACGAAAAAGTGTGCTTGAAAGGTTTTTACCTGAGATGGATTAATACAAAGTCATCATAATATTTAAGATGAGTTTCTTATAGTTAATTGTCAGATTATTGTTGACGTTTGTGATGTGAAACTTACTGTAATTCTGGTTTTATAACAATAAGTAGGATGGTTAAATTTGTTTTTGACTTAATATGAAATGGAAATTTATTAAAATTTACCGATGTTACAAAAATATAAAAATAGGTTCACATATTAGAAAAAAATTGTTTAAATTAATGGAAATTTATTTTTAAGACTTAGTATAACTCAAATTTATTCTTCCAAAAATTCACAAGATTATCTAATATTATCGGGTTTATATAAATTTATTCAAATTTACGAATATTTCAAGAATTTGAAAATAGAACACGGTACAGAAAAAAACGTTGACTGACTTTTATGAATTAGTTTTACAGGAAAAGAAGTGTTTGTAAAACAGCTCTCTCTATGAAAAATTAAGAGTTAATTTAGACTTAGATAAAAAAAAATTACGTTTGAATGTACGAGTATATAATCGCAAGATAACACAGAGGACCTTTACTTTAACAATGATATGGAATCAAACAATTCAACACTGTTTTCGAAAATGTAAATATAAGAATTTGAAAATTATGTGATTTTTTTTTAGAATAACTGTTTGTACTCGAGAAAAATATTTTTTCTATTAAAATTTGTCTAATTTATGATATCATGAATTAAATAACATTGCTTATAACTTGCTTTTGAATTTTTTCTCCAGAAGCAAAACGAATAATTAACATTTTTATTTCTGGGTGTATGTAGGTTATGTTAAATGACTACATACCTAGAGAGTACTATGTGCCATAATTTATTTTAGTTAATTTAAATATTAAAGTTGATATTTGTAATCAGGTTAAGTACTTGTACTCACATTTTCTATGCAAATGAGACACTTTTTTGGCGCTAATTGTATGCTAGAAAAAGCAGTACAATGCCATAGGACCTGACATTCTAGTCGAATGTCTAATAAACTGTAATGTCCCTTCTCTTCGGTAATTTCGTGCAAAATGAAATTTGCAACGCCTCTTCCAAAAACACGGGAGTCTTTTCATATGGTTGGATGGCTGAATTAATAAACTTAACTATAGGTCACTGAGGACACCAACCAGGACAGAATATGGCCTCTGCAAAATTGTAAGATATGGCCCTTGTGAGCTTCCAGGCGATTGTACTACGAGAGTTCAAAGTTCTTTGGGGAAAAAAAAGTATTGCTTGACCTTTCACACGAGTACAGCATTCTTTAATGAGTATCTTGTTCAGATGGGCCGCGGTAGCCTAGTGGTCAAGGTCGTGGACTCGCGGCCGGCGGTTTTCGTTCAGTCGTGGGTTCGATCCTTGGCCGCCAAAGACCCACCATGTAGCCGGGGCTGATGCACGTTAAATCTGTTTGGGGCCCAAAGTCCTCTCGTTGGCGTGGTGTAGATGTTAGGAGAGGGGGGGGTGCCAGTTCAGGTGTCGTCCTCGTCACTTGACCGTGGTTCAAAATTACGAGGTCCGTCGCCAATAGCCCTCGTGTTGCTTCTTGTGCGATGTTAATAAAAAACTAAACTATCTTGTTCAGATGTGAGGGGGACCACTAACTAACTTGTTAAGTGTGATCGCTGCAACATCAACGAAACTTTATTTTCTTTCTTAAAATTTCTTTTTAAGCACATCGCATATTTTAATTCCTATGGGGTTAACATTCCACTGAATTTAAATTTAGATCTTTTTTTGCATATTTATTAAGTATTGGCCTCTGATTTCAAAAGGAAAAGAACACGATCTAAGCGATATTTATGTTCGAATAAAAACTCTAAATATAATAAGTGGTTCTATTAATATTAAATCATTATCAAAATATTTTTGTGTACTCGGAAGTACATTTTAATTTGCCTAAAAACAAATGGGATGGTTTCATTTTTTAAACAATTTCTGATGCTTTTCTAAAAGAATGTAACAAAAGTTCTGGTTTCGTTATCGATAAAAATGCAAGTACACATGCATACGTTGATTTATTCCAGTGGTTTCCATAAGGGTCAGTATCCCCCCATGTGATTTAGGGGGGGGGAGTACGTTTCGGGTCTAAGGCTAGTTTAGGGAGTATTGAGGATCAATCGCCAACCAGTGCTCTGTAGAATGCCATGGAAAGCTTGATTAATATTAAAAATCGTCAAACACTTGTTTCAACAAATAGCTTTAAAAGAATAAGAGAAAAATCCCAGAGAATGTATTTTAGATCAAACAAAAATATATATTTTTTTTCTTTAGAAATAAATAATCACACAGGCATGAACTTTTTATCTACAGTTCCTCTCTGACGGTGGTCCCCAACGAGGTCAGTACCATCCACCGGCGGGAGGTGAAGAGATCAATGGGGTCGTTTTGTGTGCTAAGCTAATTTAAGATACGTTCAAAGAGCATCTAATGTCCCCTCCCCGCCTTCTCCGAGCAAAACTCGCAAGCCCCCGATGAAAAGCTTGATTAATACGAAAAGTCATCGAGCGCATATTTAAACAAATATACTCCTACAGGTTATTCAAGCAAGAACGGATCGAATGTATATTGCAACTTTGTTTCCGATATCTTTTTTACTATAGTTTGTTCTTTAGATTAGGTGTTTCAAGGTCACTCATTTTCGTTTCTCCTCCACCGATTACTATGGTAGCGACTAATGGAACATCGGCACTGCATTTTTTTTCCAACGCTTCAGTTGAGGTCTGAATTCCTTTGCATTTGGACGTGCTTTATGTTAAATGTAAAGTCTATTTTTAGCATCTATAAATAACGCGTTTCTTTTTTTTTAAAATAAATGTAAATATATAAATTATTAAAGCATATCCTTATAAAATATAAATATAATACCCATGCGTACACAAATTTATTTAATTTACAAAGTTCCAATGAGCTGTTTAGTTCCGTTATGTAAAGGTGTATGGAAATTAAATGTTTTTAATTCGTATTAACAATATTTATAAAATGTTATACAGATTTTAAACAAATATTTTAATAATGCAGATTGAAAAAATACCCAACGATAATCGTGAAATTCAAGATTTCGTTTTCATTAGTATTCTGTTTACAAAAATAAAACGAAATGGTGTGTGGGGGGAAGTGATGTCCATTTTCAATTGTTATTGCCATAGTTACAGACAGCAGTGGAGGATAAACATGTGACCTTGAACTACCTATTGTAAAGTAACAGAACTATAGTACGGGAGTGGTCATAGCATGTCCAGTGATCTACACGAGTACCACAACGTTAGTGAGTATGTCCTGGCTCGCGATCAACAAAGTTTATATTTTCAAGTTTGTACGTGATGACTAGATTAAAATGCTTCCGGCGACACGCCACCACTAAAATCTTATAATAAATTTCCTTTTCTAAATAATTGAATGAAACAAAATGCTTTCGAAAGTTAGGAAATTTTTTTTATACGTGATTACACTTTCTTTTTCTGATTTCGAAAGTATTTTTAAGTATTTATAGAAGACCTGAACACTCTTTATTATTAATTTCGAGAATATCAGTCGGTGTTTCTTTTCCTTCAAAAAAGGGACGTCATTTTTTTTTTTTTTTTGAGGTGGTTTTGGGGAGTAATTTTTTTTTATTTGAGAAGGGGATGTTAGACCGGAAAAAGTTGGGAACCTGTGATTTGTTCTTCCTTTGTAGATATGTCCTTCGAAAAATCTTTAACAAGTAAAATAATACATAAAATATATATATATATGGTTATGTTTAACTAAACTGTTAACTGAGATAATAGATCTAAAGAAGATAAAAAAAAAAAAATCGAGGTGATGTGCGTATCCTTCATAATCGTGAAAAGGAGATAGAGATTACATGAAAAAAGAGAGATCGGTTCATTAATTCTCAGACATTTTAATTTTTATACTGTTTCCAATTAGTTCTGAAAATGGAGATATAAACACAGGTTGATTTATGGAAAAAAAAATGCCAGTAACAAATAAAAAAAAAAAAAAATCAAACGTAAATCATCATTCTACGTCATAATTTATCTCAACTCTTTCCACCTCAGTCTTTTCTTTTTTGCCACAAATATCATTCTATCCAATCACATTAGGCACAGTAATCTAGTGGTCATGGTCGCGAACTCATGGCTAGTCGTGATTTCGAGTTCTGATGCAACCAAAGACCCCGTGTAGCTAGGCTGACGCACGTTACATCTGATCGAGGTCTTTGCGTAGTGTGGAAGTTTGGAGAGGGAGGTGTCAGCTCCGGTGTCTTTTTCGTCTCTTGACCGAGGGTCAATATTACGAGATCCGTCACCAATATCCCCCGTTTTACTTCTCAGTGCGTTGTTAAAAAAATCAAACATATCCGAGCACGCAACAACTGTGTTCTTATTCAAGAGAGTAATATTTTGAGCGCTTGCATTTGAACCTTTTTATATTGAACATCTTTGCGACCGCCGGGGGTACATAAGCTTTTAGTTAAGTAAGCAAGTTTAAGTAAATTATGTCGTTGCGCCAAACTGTAAAGGTTAAAAATCTGAGATTTTTTCTCCCTTTTCCCTGTAACTTAAAATCTAACAATTTCGATAACCTTTTCGTTGTTTTCTAACTTGAGACAGATATAAATCATTCAGCATTTTAAGAACAGAAAGTCCCGTGCAGTTATACGATGCAGGATTTTCACAATTACTGAGTAAGGGAATAAAAGCATGCAAATACATGTAATCTTTAGAAATACATTTTTTCAACTTTTTTACTTTTAATCAAGTTTTCTTCGCTGAAAAAGTTGGTAAAACGTCAGAAATCTTAAGCAGTTTGAAAACTATTGAAATAAATGGTACAAATCTATTTTCATATTTATCTTTTCCTATGGACAAGAGAATTTCTAATTTTGTACAATTTTTAGAAACCAGTACAATATTTTTAATCTTATTCAATTTTCTAAATAAAAGTAAATGAGGAAATAATAACGAGGTGTATTTGAAAAGTAATGCCTATATGGGTACAACTTTTCTATGATACTCGGTTTATACAACTCTTGTCGTGCCTGAAAACTACGTTTATCCTCTATATAATGTTCTTTTTCTTTTTGGCTTTGTCACAGTTTCTTTCCACGTATTTACGAAAATATGTGAATGGTTGGGAAAACCCGTTGGGAAGAATTCCGATTGTTGTTGTCGACACCTAGCTTTAATGGCAGCTTTTATACCGTCTTCAAAACGAAAAGTGTTGTCTCTTAATGTGCGTTTTCATCTTTAGGAAGAGATAAAAATTGCAAGTGCATTGTTGGGTATAAATGTGCATCGCTGCTTTATGCCCTTCTCCACATACGTCACCATCATCGGTCCCAGAGCCTCAGCGACACCTGGGAACGAAGAAAATAAATATATTACACAAAGTATATGTATTGCTTGGAACCACGAGAATTGAAAAAATCGGGTAACTAATAAAAAGCTATAACTATGGAAAAAGTTATAACACTTTTAAGTAAAATCTTGTATTAAAATATCTATTCTAAAATGCAAGGTTTTGTTGACAAAAGTACTCATTGAAGATCTGCCATACTCGAAGAGATAATTATTATTACAAAGAAAGTACATTCGGAAACAGTTATTTTGAAGAATATATGAATTTCAGTTTTATAACTTTTAAAAATCATTCTAAAGTACCACTGGAATGATAAATATTATAAGTGAATAATTCTGATGAGAGTTATCAATAGCAGTGTTATGAGCAAATAAATTAATCCTATAATGTTTATCGTTTTATCTTCATGGCTTCGCATGCAAACTCAAAATTCTTCTTTTGAAAGTTGATATTCCATTTAAAATGTCGTGGAAACGGGATTCAATCATAATAAATCAAATTTGATTGCTTCTAAGAGTTTGAATTTTGCATTTAGTCATTAGTCGATTGCTTTCATCAAGTGAGCACTCAGTATTATGAATTCACCAAAAAGCAATCAATTTAATTGAAACTTTTAACAGATCGAATTAAATTTCACTGATTTTCTACCGGAGTTCATATTGTTGTTGAAAGTAGTGCAAGACTTCTTAAAAGTCCCCGAGAGAAAAAAAAATCAGGTTAAAACTTCAAAAAAAAGTATTAAAATAAATTATAAAAGAAGTATGAAAATATAAATAAATAAAAATAAAATTTCAAAAATAATGGATTTAAATAGAACAAAGCAGTAAAGTTATAAATAAAGCCTTTAGAAAATCGGGTTCACCAGTGTAAGAGCCATGTTGACATAACTGGGCTCAAACACCTGTGAATTCACGTAAAAATGTACAGAGAAGAGGGGATGGAATAACAAAGAACAGGGCAAAGATAAAGAAAGATCGCTAGGCATCCTGACGGGAGGAAGAAAAAATTCACTAGGGTACCACTCCATCGAAAATCCCGTACATGCATCAAAAAGGTAAACCTTCGAGAGGAAATTTTAGATAAAATGTTAACATTACATTATAACTTAATGAACAATAAAACTATTTAAAAAGCAATATAAATATAGATCATACACTTCATTTACTAATTATTATTATATAAGTTTGTGGTTTGTTATTCAGCTCTTGTACCATATCTCAATGTAATATATTAATCAAAACTTCAAAACTCTAATCGAGGGGACACAAGACTTAAAACAACCAGTTTATTTATTATGACTGTAGAATATACAAGGTCGCTCTCTCTGGAACTTAAACTTAACACATAGTTTTAATTTATAATTCAAATAAGAAATATTTCTCTTACCAGTCCATTTGTTATTGATTTCCCAACTTTCTTCGACAGTAACCTCGCACATTAATGCTCTGTTAATGGAATTCACTTCAATCTACAAAACTAACAGAATAACTTCCACCTCAGTAGCAATTCTCTAGTGACGTTGGACTATTCGCTATTTTCTCTAGACTAGCCTTGGGGACTTTCACCGAGACTGATTGTATGAAACAGCAATTTCTTCCCAAAATGAAACGTGATTATGGTAATTAGATACAGGTGGAAATAAAGTGAAGTAATTCAGATATGACGGTACATAAATAAAGGGAAATTTAGAAGACAGAGGAAGAGTGTGGTTAACTCGGAGTCTATTACTAACAAGAGGCTGATAATACCAAGAGTTGTTGCCGACAATAGCTGTCGCAGAGGATTTGATAAATCACAGCAACCTCAACTGGAAAGGTTTTGGTAAGAGCGTATTACTTCAATAATATCTGAATTGGTGGGTTAATCCAAAGGCCCCAGAGAGAGCGAAAACTGCTTAGATTTTATAATACAGAAATTAATAAATAAATAGTTGAATGGGAACTGACTTGTGTGTCTTTACATATGTTATTGACTCTTAGAGTTTATTATATTCGATTATATTATGGCACAAGAGTCGGGTAGAAGTAGTGCAACGTCACACTCTAACAGTCTATTCTTTTCCAATATCTCCCTCCATTTTACATTAATTGCATATCATTTATGTATCACAATATCAAAGTCACTTCACTTCATTTTTATCTTCATCTAATTTACATAACCACGTTTCATTTTGGCTGGGAAGAAATCGCAATTCAACTCGATAAAAGTCTCCGAGGTTAATGAAAAGAAAATTGCGGACAGCTCAACGTAACAAATTTAAACTGAAATGCAACATTGGAAGAAAAAAGATCTCGTATATGTTCCGAGCATTCAAAGACGTATATATGACGACTGTATTATCAACTTTTTCTCACTTAATTCATTAGACACCCATCTGGAAAATTTATGGACCAATCCTAGAAGCAACGGAAATTATATTGTACCATAAATATTATTAAATACATTATTTCCTTTCATTTCACAAATGGGCAGAACTTTCCAAAAATTCCTTTGTTTATATCAATGGAAGACCGATTTCTATATGTTGATACGCGTTCAGTTGCGTGATAATCATTTGGATTATGACACAGATTATTAATTTACCATTGAATTTAACACATGTAGTTTGACCAATTCTGAATTCTCTACTGTATTCACTATCATTGATGATATAAGAACTCTGTTCAGCATTACATTATTTTATTTTTTATTATACATATTTTCTCGCTTTTTGTTACAATCATTGTTAAGCTGAAAAATGTAATCAAAACAGTTTATAGTTATTTTAGTTTCCAAGGTAAAAAATTCATTTTAACATAGATTTATTTTACTGGCACACATACAAGAAAAACTTAATTTTTACAGCAACAAAACTAATTTTAGACTTTAAAATTCGAGTGCAAAAACATCTGATAATATTAATATAAGTATTTGTGTTACGATAAAATTTCCAAATATGTTTAGGTTGCATAAGCAGAGTTGAGAGAGGGCTTTCACTGAATTTGGTTTAATGATGTCTCTTTTACGTCTAGTTTAGAAAATTTTCACATACCTTCGGAATTCAATACTCAACTTTTTTAAATATTAAAATGGAATGTAATTAATTCAAACAGAGTCTCTTTATAAAATTAGTTACAAAAATTGTGAAAAAATTGAAACATATATCTCTCCTCTCCCATAGGTAGTTACTATCTCCCTCATAATACTCGTATTTACTCGTATATCGCGCATGAACTTTATATTTCCCTCATGCGCACGCAGATGCTGAGATCCTTGATTTCGAGTCTTTTTGGCCCGTACTCGGGAGAAAAAAAATTGCACAGTGCTCTTTTTTAAGGGATAAAAACCTTTACTCTCCCAACAGCTTGCCTCTTTTTTGAATTTATCGTAGTTTTGCATTTTAATAAAAACATACTTGTAATATTTAAAAAACTGACAATAAAGAATATTATTATAAAATGAATATTTTTAATAGCTCAATGATTCAAAAAATGTCACAAAAAAAAAAAAAAAAAAGAAAAACGAGGGAAGAAATAGTAAAAGAAAATACAGGGGCAGGAATGATATTAGAGGAAAAAAATATGCTTCAAACGATAAATTCGAAGAAGACTTCATTATTAAAAGTATTAAATACTTCCAATTTGGCTTAAAGATATAAGAAATTAAAAGTTTTAGGGAATTCCTTAATGATGAAAATCGAAAGTACCTTTTTTTGCTTATACATATCATTCAAGTTATCTCAAGAGTTTTAGTTAATAAATATAGTATAGGAGAAAGTAATGAACCCAGAAAATCAAGCAACTGAATACTGTACTAATAAATTTATGAATAAATCTTTTTATTATATCAATTTTAATAATATTCTCAATAAGCGTAAGAAATTAATTCCTTATATTATTATTATTATTAATAATAAAAACTTTTAAACTTTATGACAGCATTGGTCGTATCATTTAAAACTATAATAATGCTAAAGATTTACAGATCAACGATAATTACAAATGTAAATGTAAAGAAATTATAAATGATGAAAAATTTTGGTAGTCAAATATTGTAATAGATAAAAATCTTAGAGGTACAATATAAATGTATAGACTTTAGATTTATCATTTCTAAAAATTATATTTATATTAAGAAGAAAAATTAATAAAGATGTTGGTAATTTCTTAACTGATTTGGCTACTAAATATAGTTCATATATCGAAGCCTTTAATGAATATGAGTACTATACAATAAGTGTAGAATTAAACATACGAGTTCTAATGTCAAAGACCTAAGAATATCCATATTAATAACCTCCAGCATAATTTTATTATTTGCTATGTTTATAAAGTACCCCTCCTATCTCCATTTCTCATCACCATTCTTAATTTTATTAAAATTAAGAATAATGATAGAGAAATTTCTAAGATAATTAAAACTTTATATAAGAAAACAGATAAGAGTATTAACAACATAGAATCTCTTTTTTTAACTCCTAAATTTCAGAAAATGTTTTATAAGAAACTATTGATGGTTTTTGATATAACAGTCATCACTAAAAATAGTTAAATATGTTTATGATAATGAGATTTACTCAGTAGATGGTTATGATTTTGAAAATTGCTTAATTCGATATAGATATTGTAAATTTAATAAAAGTTCTTCTAGTTAATTTTAAAAAGTAAAAAAAAAATATATATATAGTTTTATTTCTTATGAAAAATTTAAATTTTTAAATAATTTAGTTTTAAAAGAAAATGATATTACATTTAAAAGTTAAAATTGCAAACAAACTAAAGGCATACCACAAGGTAGGCCTCCTATCAATATTCTTGCTAATTACATTTCTACTAACAAAGTTCCAGAGATAATAATAATTATTCTTTGTGAAGATATTTTGATAACCAAAATATTTTTCAAAGTAAATCTAACCCGGAATTTAAAGCTGAATTATATCCTTAATCTCCTTATTTAAAATTAATATAGACTAATAAAAGTATTCATAAAACTGAACGCTTGGATATTAAATAAAAAAAAAATTGTGGATCAACAGACTTGTAGTTACATTTGTGACAAATGGGACGGCTTTGATTTTCTTGCGAATAAAGTACCTTTATTCGAAAGCAAATTAATTTTATTGATTTTCAAAAATATTTTATATAATTATATGTTGCGTAATATTAAATTAGTTAATAGATCTTTAGATATTCATATAATTTTAATACACTCTATAATATATTCATTTTAACTGATGATCCGATTTCTAAAAATAAATCTAAAATATAAAAATTATAAAACTGAGTAATTTTTTTTTTCCAGCATTCTTTTTTTTTTTTTTTTTATTTTTTTAAAGATTTATCAATTCTTATGTTTTTAATTCTTTTTAAACTAGTAAATGTTTTTAATATTTATCATTATTTAATTTTTTTTTTAATTTGTGAATATTTTAATTATAACTTTGGTATATAGATGTTAGTACTGAGTTTAAGATAACTTCTATTAAGAGTGGCAAAATATTTATCCTTCGAAGCCATGTTTTTCAATACAGGATAAATTTTGTGAGAATTTTTTATTTTTATTTTAATTCACTTTTAAATGTTTTTTTTTTTTTTTTTTTTTTTTTT
>BMAW01017198.1:1791397-1833097 GCA_019974015.1 Nephila pilipes
ATTATATATATATATATATATATATATATATATATAAGCGAAATACCAGTGACTGACTCATCACGAGATCTCTAAGACTATTCCACCGATTGATATGAAATTTAGCACAGTTACTCATTTTCCAATGTAGACGCTCACTAAGAACGAATTTTACGGAAGTCTTATCCAAAATGTTATTTTCATTCGTTAATCTACTCTTATCCATCGGTTATGTAATTTTTGGCGACTTTTTCGCCTAAAATTATATGACCGACGTCCCCAGAGCGTCCCAGACATGATCTATAGGATTGATGTCTGGAGACCTGGCTGGCCAATCCATCCGGCGAATTTCCTCACTCTCGAGAAATCCGTCGACCAGAAGAGCTCTACGTGGCCTTGCGTTATCGTCCATTAAGATGAAATCGGGGCCCACTGCACCCCGAAAAAGGCGAACATAGGGTTCCAAGACCTCATCCCTATACATCACACCAGTCACAGAGCCTCTATCAAAAACGTGGAGAGGTGTGTGGTCATCCAACATGATGCCTGCCCAGACCATTACACCTCCATAATTGTCGATTTCGCGGACATTGGAGGGTAGGTAGCGGGTCCCTGGCTCTCTCCATATGAAAGTACGGCGAAAATCGGTGTTCAGGCTAAAACGGGACTCGTCGATGAACAGAACGGTCGCCCATTGCTCCATATTCCAATCACCATGCTGCCTGCACCACGCTAATCAAATTCTCCTCTTCATAGACGTGAGCGGGACGCAAACAGACGGTCTTCTGGCAAACAATCCTCTCTCATTCAGTCTTTTGGAAACAGTCACCCTTGTTACATGGGTTCCTGTGGTTGCATACAGATCCCGAGAAAGCTGAGAAGCTGTAGCCCCTGTGTTACGCCTCGCTAAAATGGATAAATGGCGATCTTCTCTGCCCGTCGTGGCTCTTGGACGACCTTGCCCAGGCTTTCTCTTGATGGATCCAGTATTCTGGAGCTGTTTCCATAGTTTACACACGACGCTGGGCGTTAAACTGAATTCTCTGCAAATCTGGACTTGCGATTAACCTGCCTCTAGCCTCCCCACAATTTGCCACCTCATTACATCATCTAAACGTCGGTGGTTACTCATTTTTACTGTTCCGATGTGAATTAAATCGATTACTGTAAATTAACTCCAAGAAATTCATCGAAGTATGCTAGCGAAGGAAATTCGTCATACCCTCTACGCGCTTTGCCTGAAGCGCGTAGAGGGTATGACGCTTTGCCTGAAAGGCTTTAGAAAGCCTGTTTTTCTGCTTGCTCCGCTTACACACACGTGTACGCTTACGCATTTGCTGCGCAAGATTTGCATTTTTATCTAGAAGCAGTGGTTTTCCTTCGGTTCAGTTTTCTCATGCAATTCGATAAAATATGCAAATTCTCTTAATTTATTTCACCAGTGTATAGACATATATGGTAAATTAAATTTATTCCTCCTTTTTTTAATTAAAGATTCTTAGCTCCAATCCTTTTAAAAGCAGAGATATTGTAACTTACGCTTAAAGAGTCTTGTGTGTTTTACTTCCCTAGAAGCATGCCGATTCTCAGTTTACCTTATTAATCAGCAAAATTTAGAGAAATCCTTTTGTCAGAAGTTTAAAAGCCTTCTTGAACCGCTAATGGTCCTCTTTCTGTACTGGCTTTTGCTGCGTAAGCCAAGCTAATCGCCATGTTAATTTTCCACAGCTGGACTTAATGAATTCATAAGAATATGAATTAATAAACGTTATGACTGAAAATATCTGGAAGAGAACGGACTTAATTTAATATGACAACATCAAATACCATCGGTGATGATTTCTGTTTCTCTCTCTCTCTCTCTCACACACACACATACACACACACACACACATGTATATATATTCACGCATGTATGTATGTATGTATTTATACACACACATGTATATATATTTCATACACACACATACATATATATATATATTTCATACATACACATATATAAGATGTTTGCTTAAAAATATCCAGTCATAATTTTTCGTGTGTAAACAAATGAAGCTGAGGAGATGGAGCTTGGTGTAAAGCATCAAGGTGATCAAATGCGCCTAAGTGAAAATTTTCCTGTCTTTAAGTTGTCACGCTACGACAGATGAATGGGGAAGTTTAAGTAACCATAGTCGGACATTACTTTTTGACAAAATAACAGAAAAACTTGAACAACGTTACAACATTAAATTTTGCGTAAAGCTTGGAAATTCCCAAGAGAAAATAATCCACAAGTTTCAACTATAGAACGGGGACGAAGCTATGGATACTTCACATAATAAAGAAGTGTTACAACGTCTTCAAATATCGCCGCACATTAATGGAGAATGAAGCATGTTAATGTAAGCTCACGACATCCAGAAATGAGGTCGTCAATGGCCATGTGAAGTCTCTGGTAATGTGAGACCGTGGAAATGCTATCAGAGAACTTACAGACGAGAGAAGCATAAACATTGGATCCGATCATTCTATTACCCGTCTCGTTTGTTATCTTAAAATTGATTCTAATTATAAGATATAAATTTCAATAAGTTCAAGTGGAAATTAAAAAAATAAAATATTCAATTATATCTAGAATATATGTCTAACTCAGGTAATAAGGGGGAAGGGATGCTCTTAATCAAACCCTCTAAACACGCCAGAAGACTTCGGTGCACATCACACTAGCACCCTTCTTATTATCATAATCTTACCTCTATTATAATCTCTTAGTCGCTTTTGCTTCTCTTCACTCACTGCACTTCAATTTATGTATTAACTTTGCTTTGCATATTTGGAAGTTGAGATGTTTGAATCAAATAGGGTCCGGGAAATGTCCATAAGAACAGTTGAAGGGCAAAGCGCCTCATATCGCTACAAAGCAATAGTGGCAGAAATGAGTAGCAGATAAGGGGGCTAAATAGAGCAAGATTATAGCATCAGAATAAAGATATTTTTTTATGCACAAAGGTCTGAACTTTTTGAATTCTTTTGTTAAAATAGATATTAAAGAATAAATTCTGTATGGCATAAAATAGGACGGTAAAAGACAAATTTTTACTTTTAAGATTTTAATAGAAAAGATAATATGCTCAGAAATTAGTTTTCCAGTTTTCTCCTGAAGACTGTGTGGCAGCGGTAGCCTAGTGGCCTGGGTTGCGGATTCGCAGCTGACGTTGTTTTCGTGGTGTCGGAGGTTCGAGTCCTGATACGACTAAAGACTAGCAGTGTAACGAGCTGATGCAGGTGCTCCCGTTAGCATGATATGGAAGTTTGAGAAGGGAGGTGCTAACTCAGGTGTCGATCTCATCACTTAAACAAGACTCAAAATTGTAAGGTCCGTCGCCAATAGTCCTCGTCTTGCTTCTCAGTGCGATATTAATAAGCAAACACAATCATATTCCCGAAAACTATATATCCTAGAAAAAATGTATGACTAAGATTTAAATATAATTTTTAATTAAATCTAGAATATCAAATCTACTTTGGATTTATTAATGTTTCAAGCATCGCCTGATGACTTTTGAACTGATAATACACGGTGTTTACAAAAGAGGGTCCCAACTTTGAACAGCTACTGTTACAGAGCTAAAGAAATTACAATCTTCTTGGAAAAAGTAAATTAAAAATAATGCTTTACAGTTATAAATATATAAATATTCAATACGACCACGATTAGAAACACGAACGATATCGTCGATTGCCGTTTCAGTGGATTGATCATAGTGCATATAACAACCTTGATCTTTTTATGTGGCGCTGGAAGAAGTTATCATTTAATAGCCTATTATTCTTTTCATTGCGACTCTTTAAAAGATAACGCGTTTATTCCACCACTATAGACGAACATTGAGGAACTGAAAACACGAATAACTACAACCATTCAAACTGTAACACCGAACACGCAAAAAAAAGTGTGGAATGAGTTCTGTTATCGATTGAATATCGTTTGTATGTCTCGTAGCGGTCACATTGAACATTTTAAAAGTTATAAACTTTAGAAAGCTACTTTTAACATAATTTGTTCAAAATCGTTCCATCTTCTTTAGTTTAGTACCTGTAGATTTCCGAAGTTGGAATATTATTTTGTAAAAACCCTGCTTAGTAATAAACAGAATGGTTACTAAACTTATTCTAATACAGACACGAACTACAACTTATCTGACTGATAACCTAATTACTACAATTTTTACATAAAAACTATCAATCTGATTTAACTTTTTTAAAAACCTTTTAAGATGGATGGAACTTCTAGGCATAAATAAAATTGCTGTATTTATTTTTCGTTAGATTGTGTAATTTTTCTTTCTCATCCCAGAAATATATTTTTAAAATCAGTCAGGAAAACAAAAACAAGAAGACAAGTTTTTACATCATAATGGTTGTTCAAAAACAGATATTTAATTAGTAATCAATTTTTATTTGCGTCAATTTGGCATTCTTTATAAACACAAAAGCATCGTGAGCGACGAGTTCGAACAAATTATTTCTTCGATTAATTGATATGGTCTGTGATTGCACTAGATGTATTTATCTACATAATTCAAATCTAAGTTATGCCCTAAATTGTTATCCTAACAACATTTGATTTGAAACACTTTCAATAAAAATAATTTTTATGACATTTATTTGATGAAGAAATATACTGACCCCTTTAAGTTAAGGTATAACCAGTTACTTTACGTTCACAGACAAGGACATGAAAATGAAGGTAAAATGGTTGTTTATACAAAGGGTGTTCAAATGAAAAGGTACGAAACGACACTGTGGGTATAAATGAAGACTTTATTCAAAGTATACATCATAGGCCTTAGCATAACGATCCCATTGATTAACGAGCCGAATGATTCCTTGTTCTCAGAATTCCTGTGGCCGTAACGAGATACAGTCCTTCAAAGCATCCTTGAGTTCATCGTCCCATTTGAAGCACTTCCCTTTCAGATGTTTTTCCAGGAGATCAAATACATGGAAATCGTAGGGTGAAATGTCCGGACTGTAACGTGGATAGTCCAGCTCTGCTCCCATTTGAACTCATCCAATTCCACGTGTGTGACCCTGGAGACGCGTGGACACACGTTATCATGAAGCAGAACCACACCCTCCGTGAGCAACCTCGGTCTTTTGTTATTGATGGACCTGCTTAGGCTTCGAAGTGTCTCACAGTACACATCGGAATTAATCGTTCTTCAGTGCTTGAGGAATTCAACAAGTAGAGGACTTTGGACATCGGAAAAGACGGTGAGCAACACCTTGCCTGCTGACGCCACGGCTTTGAACTTTTTTAGGGGTTGTGACGACGCATGTTTCCACTGCATGCTGTCTCATTTGTCTCTGGCTCGTAATGATGGCAGCAACTCTCATCATCTGTGACGTCCCGCTCCAGGAAAGTGGGGTCTTCATGATACCGAAACAGATGTTGAAGTGCTAGCCACATACGCAGTTCCCGTTGATGGTTGGCGAGCTGCTTCGAAACCCACTACACACACTCTTTCCGATAACGCAATCTGTCTTGAACAATCGTTCACTTTGCCGATCACTTCTCACTCGGTCGTCCAACTTGTCGATGTGATCGGCCGTGATAACTGTGTTTACCTGGTCTAGTCTCGGGTCATCAACCAAACTCTCATGGCCTGCACGAAAACGGGTCGTCCATTTTCTCACTGACTTGTTGGACATACAGTCTTTCCCCGTATATGCTCACCATCAGGCGATGAATAGAGGCCGGTTTAATACCTTTTGCTGTCAAAAATCAGATAATGACTCGCTACTTCTCAATCGACGAATTTTGCAATGTGAACGCCATCATGTCCTCACACGCACTGCCACGTCAATTGGACGACACTGTTTATAAGAACCTCTGCTCTCTCCTACGTATGGAGTCTCCGGTCCACGCCGGAGACTCAAGTCGCATCCCTAGATGTCTCGCTGCGTTTTCCCATAACGCCAAAAGCAAACATGTTAACAATTACGTTGTTAAGACGTTTCGTACCTTTTCATTTGAATACTCCTTGCATGTATGATCATTGGTAAATATAATTCAAACTTGAAACATTTGTAACAACCGCTACTTTTTTTTAAGAAATTGTATATTTATTTTGCAGTCAAATGACGAATATCCAAGAGCCACTTTCATCCACCAATCAAAATACAACCTTTTATCCATATCTACAGAATTCTCAGTTTATCTCCAAATTTCAAGAATCAAAAACAGTACATCATCTTCAACTTTCTTTCACTTCCCACAGTCTGATTGAATTCCAACATTCCGAGAGACTTCATAGATTACTAAACACGGGCTAGAGGATCGCTTCGAGATTCAGGCGCCCGATGAAATCTATAGTCCAAAACTATGAATATTCTTCATTGGTTATTTTAATAGAATTTTCTTATGCTTGTTGATATTTTATTGTTGGTATTAAGATGGTTGATCGAAATTGGTACGTTTGTACTTTCTGAAGTAATTATCTTGAATTCTAATTGCATCAAACTATCTTTAGAAAAGTAGACGTGTTGAAAACGTGGACAGTGTTATCATCAACTTTTAATAGAAATAAAAGCTGAGATAAAACAACGCAACTATTACGAGCTCTTCTAAATAAAGAGAATACAATCTCTGTGTGTACAAGAGTGATTCAATTCTTTGTTGTTTTTTACCAAACATGGCGTTACTAAGGCAAGTTGGTATTAAAATTGTGTTCTGCCATTTGTTAAAGGGCACCAAAACATATATGACGCTACTTAATAGCTTGGTTTTGATTGGTGTCGCGTCAAGTTGTCACTGTTGATGAGAACGAAATTCTTCATTATACATTAAAAATTAAGCTACAATTGAAACATACTTCCGGAGATTCTGCTCCAGAGATGGCGAAGACGTTCCAATGGCCGGAAAAGTTATTGCAATAATGTTTTGAGACGCTAAGACTTCAAAGATTAATTCATAGACGTCTAATAAAAAAAAAAAGAATCAATGGGCAATACTACAATGAATTACACTCATTTCCATTTTCAATTCTCAATACCCTATTTGATATTCCTAATACAAGTAATTTTTAATACGAATAACTGTTTCCTAATACGTATTCCTAATACGAATAACTTTTTTTGATTTTGATAATAATTGTATCCATGAGATACCCAATAAAAGAAAAGCAATAGGAGTGTATAAATAATCAAAACGAATTGCATATAATTTCAGTAATATATGAATTACTATAAATGTAACAAACTAAGTTTTTTCTGATTAGCAATTGTGGTTTCTTTAATTTGAATGTGACAATGAGTAATTAAAATTCGTTATTATTTTTTAAAAACAAATTCATAATGATTTCAAAATAAATTCATAAATACTCTCTACCAACGAAAATATTATTTTATATACTTGAGAAAGGGTAAGTGATAAAAAAAACCTACACATGTGATTGAACAACATACATTCAGTGTAACAAATGCAAGAGAAACATCGAAAAATGCATCATCATTTATGAATGGTAACCTATAGTGATATTTCCCATTGAATCACTTTCCTATTCATATTTAAGCGATATTCTTTTCGAACAAATGCAGTGGAAAAGCATTCAAGGAGAAATTTTTGATAAATGATTATAGAAGTGAAGCAAATGAGTTTGACTTGCCATTAAACAAACTGACAGGTTCGATCAGGCATAAATTTCTTATGAAAAATTAAAGTTTGTTTTTCTAAGAGGACGATTTGGACGCTTTTATCGAGTCGTATACTAAATGAATCTGACAAAGAGTAAATATGAAACGAGCAGCTTAAAAATTATTCTTCAAGTAAGATCTACGAAAAGTAGTTAATGATTGATCTATTAAATGATTGTTTTGTTAACGTCAACTTAGACGTAACACGACAGTTACTAATGGCAAAACTCATCACTTTGAGCATCGATGAAGTGATGAGAACAATAGTTGAGCTGGCACCTCCCTCTTCAAATTTCTACACCACACCAATGAGGATTTGGAGCCTCCACAGATTTAATGTGTGTTAATCCCGTAACACTGCGGGCCTTAGTGGCATCAAGATTCAAAACTGCGACTTGACGGATCGCGAGTTCGCGATTATGACCACAAGGTTATCACGGCCACAAAAAGTCAATGAATTGTTGTCGAGATTTAAAAACTTACAGAATAGAGTTTACCTATTTTAGTTTAATTCGATCAAATAGTTTTATTAGTTTAATTAATTCGAGTTGCTCTGTTAATTTAAACCAATCAAGTAGATCTATAAATTTAATTCTATCAAGTTACAACGGAGTTCATACACGCATTACCCTTCAAATAACCTCCTTTCAGACGATTTTTTTTAAATCTGAGAGACTCTTCATGAGAATGAATCATGAAGAACATAAATTATATTAGAAATATTGAAGGGTTGTGAATAAAATTGATGAGGCAATATTTATAAACTGCTAAGAGTTTAATATAACTGTTAGTGGTGTGTGTGTGAGAGAGAGAGAGAGAGAGAAAGAAAATGAGAGAGACAGATTAATAATTTCCACTTAACGATTAATGCGAAGTGAATATTTTGTGTTAAATTCTGTCATTTCAATGGCAAGGTACTGTGAATTTTATAAGGATAGAGAATAAAATTGATAAGGCAACATTTATAAACTGTTAAGGCTTCCGTCTACCCGCCATTTTGATTTCGTTAGCTTAATGTTAATCCTATGGAATTCTGACTTTAATTCTCATATCTTTACTATTTGATCTATTTGAATGCAATAAAGTGCATCTGAAAGAGCAAAAAATA
Source organism: Nephila pilipes (assembly GCA_019974015.1). Classification (NCBI taxonomy): domain Eukaryota; kingdom Metazoa; phylum Arthropoda; class Arachnida; order Araneae; family Nephilidae; genus Nephila; species Nephila pilipes. The sequence goes on from BMAW01017198.1 coordinate 1,800,168, forward strand.
ATGAATGCTTCTGTGGAATAACTTTTTTCCTAAGAATTTTAAAAATATTTTTATTCTTATTTTAATCATTCGTTTTTAAGTTTTCCGGTCTTTAAAGAATATTTTCAAATATTTTTGAAAATCGGAGGAAAAAAGTAATTCCACAGAAGCATTCATTATTTTTTGCTCTTTCAAATGCACTTTATTGCATTCAAATAGATCAAATAATAAAGATGTGAGAATTAAAGTCAAAATTCCATAGGATTAACATTACGTCCACGATATCAAAATGGCGGCTAGACGGGAGCCTTAATAGTTTAATAAGTGAATTCGGGTAATGTGTGTGTGAGAGAGAGATTAGAAGTTTTGACTTTTCGATTAATGTGAAGATAGCGGTTATGTTAGTCAATGGTAAGATACTGTAGTATATTTCATAATATTAACCTTTTGTAGTGGATGCATGAGGGACTACTTCACAGGAATGATAACTATCTTGATTCAGGATTATTCTATGAAATGTGTGAATATATGAGAAAAATGAAAATGTGTAAAGAACTTGATTCCGTTATTCTTTGAACTTGGTAATTAGTGACTGAACTTTATTAACTTGCGTTGGATCAATTACGAGTAATTAGCAAATCCGAGAAGTCACAAATAAGTTCTATTAGTTAAATTTAATCAAAATCTATTGCTTTGATTCGTCGCCGTGGTAACTGAGTGATCACGATCACGAGCTCATGATCAGCGTCGTTTCTGTTGAGTATGGCTTCGAGTCCTGAGTCCCCTAAAGGCATGTAGTTTAGAGGAGTTGATGTAAGTGTAATCTGTTCGAGTCTGCGATTCCTTACTTTGCGATGGTGTGGTGATTCGGAAAATGAGGGAGCCAGTTGATCAAGGTGCAATATAATGAAGTCCGTCGACAATAACCCTCGTATTACTTCTGTTTAGTTTAGTTTATATTAACGTCGCACTAGAAGCAACACGAGGGCTATTGGCGACGGACCTCGTAATTTTGAACCACGGTCAAGTGACGAGGACGACACCTGAGCTGGCACCCCCCTCTCCTAACATCCACACCACGCCAACGGGAGGACTTTGGACCCCGAACAGATTTAACGTGCATCAGCCCCGGCTACACGGCGGGTCTTTGGCAGCCAAGGATCGAACCCGCGACTGAACGAAAACCGCCGGTTGCTAGTCCACGACCTTGACCACTAGGCTACCGCGGCCCCAATATTACTTCTGAGTGTGACGTTAATAAACAATCAATCGCAAAATGGATCTAACCTCGCTAAAAGTCATAGAACAGAACTAAGTCAAAAAAAAGAATGAAATAACGAAACCGAACAGAACAAAGTCAAAATAATGAAACCACAAAAAGGAGAATAAAGCTCACAACACAAATTGGACAGCCACACAAAGTGCTCATCATTATGTATGAATGTACAAAGTTTATTTTTTTACGTGTCATGTAAATATGAAAATTGCATGAATAGACCTGAATATCGATACAATTAACCAAATTAGTCTATTCTTTTGAAGTATATCTATTCAACTATGACATTATGCAACTCATTACGCAATAAACTGTTGTCACATATTTGAGCCAGTAAATTTATTCGTATTTTAAAATATTTGATCAACATTCTACAGAATTAATGAATGTTAGTTCCAGTTCAAATCGTAGAAAAATATTTAGCATTCAAACTAGTTTTTGGTAATGCTTCAATAAGTTGTATGTGTGTGTATTATTTCTTTATCTTATTAAATTCATTTGAAAATTTTTAATAATCATAAATACGATTTGAGTAAGGAAGTAATAAATATTTATCAGTTTGATACATATGCAAATTTTGCCACAATATATCTTATTAATTCCATTTTAATATGAACGTTTCTGTAATTTTATCATTATAATTTTAAAGCTTACAGAGGGAGAGATTCGAAATTTTACATTTTTGTTTACACAGCATTTTTCATTTTAAAAAGGCTTGGTAGATCTGTTATACCAATGGATTTGTGTTTTGTCTATGTGTAACTGGGTATTGCTGACTATAGAATTTATTTCGACTAAATAAAAGCAATTGTATAGGCGCTTCTTTTAGAATAAAAGGTGTCAAATCTTAAAAAAAAAGCTCTGAGTTTGTTGGCTTTTCACAAAGAAAACTTTTATATGGACGCCAGTAAATAAATTGCGAAACTTCAAATCCAAGCGAAGTAGTTTTTAATTAAAAATTCCAAAAACAATTTAGATACTTACTTGAAAATTATCACAAAGGAAGAGATTATTTACAGCATTACAAAAAAATGAGTAAAATTAAACTGGACAGCTATTTACCAACATCTTTTATTCTTTTTCGAATACTTAATTCTATAAAAAAAATAAAAAAAACATTCTAATATACAAAAATAATGCCAAATATAACATCAAAATTAATCAAAGCAAATGAACTTGTGATAAAAAATCAAATTTGTATTTAGGTATTAAAATTAAATCCAATTATAAATTATTAAAAAAGGCTATAAAATGCTGAAGTTTTCACGATAATGCATTCTATGTTCGGATATTAAAATTATAGAAAATAAAATGTATTACATTAAATATTAAATTATTGCATAATAGTATTATTACATAATAGTATTATATAAATAGTTTATATGAGATGAAAATCTCCGCTTAAAAATATTAAATTTTATATAGAATGATGTATAATTTATTTCTGGTACATATAAATCCATATTATCTGTTTCAGTACGTCATTTTTTATGATTTACTGATATATAAATTATATGATGTAAAAATAGAATAATTTCTTTTCTATTTTCTTGAAAAAGAATGTCAGACATTATAAATTATGCCAATTTTTAAAGACCATTTATTAACAAAGTTACAAAATGATCTTGATTCATATAAAATGAAATACATTTATATGAATTTTTTAAAAAAAGTCATGCGATTTTCTAGCAAATTCTAATGCACCTTTTTCTACTTGAAAAATGTCACTTTATCGGAAAAAAGGAAAATACAATTTTTAGATATCCTGATGCATTCTTACATTTTTGTCAAGGTTCTTTTTACACCTCAGCTCCTTTGGATCCCTTCCATGAATTATTCTCGAGGGAAAATATATCACATTAAGAAAGTCTTGAAAAAGAGATCCATCATATTAACTTAAAACTCACCACACCCAAATTACGTTATCGAATGATGCAGAGGAATAGTAACCCAAAGTGACAGTTTATCAAATTCTCTTGACAAATAAAAAAAAAATGAAAAAAGATGTTTGAAGTTCTTATTATAAGATACAAAATATCGGGTTCTATAATTTCTGAAAAAGAAAAAAAAAATGTACTAAAAACTTTTACAGTTCCTTTACCACTTAAACATTAAAGTACACTCTATTTTTCCATCGGAATTATGAATTTTAAAAGGATCCTTATTTAAATTGATTTAGTCTGGTTTAACACTGAAATGTATTCACCGACTTTTTCTATTTTTCTTAATATGAATCTTTATTAAAGTCGCCCTGAGAAGCAATACGAAGGCTATTGGCGACGAACCTCGGTCAAGAAACGAGGATGAAACCTGAGTTGGTACCTCCCTCTTCAAATTACTACACCACGCCCAAGGGAGAACTTGGGATCTCTGCCAGATTTAACGTGCATCAGCCCCGTTACTCGGTGGTCTAAATTGGTATTATGGATCGAACCCGCTACTCGGTGGTCTAAATTGGTATTATGGATCGAACCCACGACTCGACGACTCGAATCCGAGACCAAGATCACAAGGATACTGTAGTAACTTTTTCTATTAGTGGAGGTTAGGTAAAATTCTTAAATATTTCTGGTAAATTGCCAGAATTCCAATACATGAACATGAAATAAAATTGAATATTGTGATACAAAATATATAAATATAATGTAAAAAATCGTAATAAAATAATAAGAAATTTTATTTGCTTCGTGAATACTTGCCGACAAAAGAGCTATCGATTGTGCTCCATTTGTTACCTCTTTATCCGTTGCACTTTGAGAAAATGCATGAAAATAAATTATGCTTTGAACATAAAGAAGATAAATAAAATTTAATAATTTTATAACAAATTTTATGTAGTTATAATTAATACTTTAAGGCGATGCTTCAAAATAATACTTAAAAATTTCCACAGTGAAAGAAAATATAAAATGTATAATTAAATGCGTGATCTATTTATCAACAAGTATTAAAAACTATTTTGACTTACAACTTTTCGTATTTTGTTTATATTGGAATGAAATTTTACATTTTGTAACGAATTTGTTTCAGGGAACAAATTACTTCGCTCCTCTAAAACATGCTATTATCATCATCAGTATCTCCGTTGTATTATAAAGTTACAAGAAGAGTGTAAAAATGTGTAAAAATAACTTTTAATGTATACAAATTTAATGCAAGGCGGTAAAAATTACGTAGTATATTTTTCACAATTTTTCAATATACTGTTACACTAGTCTGGATTAAAAATGAAACTAAAGGAGTTATTGAAGTCCCAAATGACAATAAAAATTATTTTTTTGTTAAGTTAAAGTAGTTTTCTACTAACTATTAAAAATAGGACTCAGGTTCGGGACATTTAATAGAAGAATGTTTCATTTTGTAAGTATCCCATTTTGACATCTTTATCATATTTGAATATAGGAAAGAGTTTGGGACGCTTTAACATATTACGGATACACGAAAAGTCTCAAATAACTTTCACATTTCTTACTATTTTAGTGGTTTAAATGCCAAAAGGTGCACATTTTGCTTTCCCTCTTAAGCAATGATTGTGGCTGCGGTAGCCTAGTGGTCATGCTCGCAGACTCGTGCTCGGCGTTTTCGTCGAGTCGTAGGTTCGATTCCTGATGCCTCTAAAGACCTGCCGTGTTTCGTTGCTGATACGTTAAATCCGTCGAAGTCCCATGTCCTCCCGTTGTGGAAGTTTGGAGAGGGAAATACCAGCTGAAATGTCGTCCTCGTCACTTGCTGAGGATCAAAATTATGCGGTCCGTCGCCAGGATCCTTCGAGTCGCTTATAAGTGCGACGTAAAAATAATCACACCACTTAAGCAGTGATCTGTTTGTGCATCTGTTAGTTTGTTTCAATATTTTGTGAATCTGAACCAATATCATTGAAGACAAAAAATCGCATTCGTAATTAGATTAACAACATGAATATACGAATTTTGATTGAAAAGTAATGCCTCTGTTTCTTACTCTATATTCTATTTCTGCTTTCCCATTTTTTTTACCATCGTAGTTAAAACAACACGTATTGGTATTTTGTCATCTCAGCTTTCGATCGGTCTCAGTGTACCGCAACTTGAAATAATTATATTCTAAGTATTACATTGTTTAAGCGATGCATTATATTTACTATACCAAAATTGACCTTGTAAATATTATGTAAATTAAACTTGATCATTTTATCACCATCTTTGGATTTACTCAGCACAACATAGCTACTGCGGAGACCCCGACTAGATTTCTTCAATGATTCTAAAAAATCAAGATATACAAGAGCAATTTTACATTTCATTTCAGCGCTTGGTTTCGAATTCGATATGAACTGTTTCATCATGTGCATGTTTCAATTTTACTACAATAAAGAACTGTATCGTCATGCGCATATTTCAATTTTACAACAATAAAGGACGAAGGAGTTACTAAAAATCTTCGCGGCAGAGTAAAGAGTTCACTTACCAGAATTACGAATTTTTTAAGGAGGACAACAAACCTCTTATAAAAAATGATGTATGCAACACGTTAGAGAAACCTGAAATTATATTTTGATATTTTGACTAATTAAATGCTGAATTGCCACCAGAATCGTCTCAAATGTGGACGAATTTGAAAACAAATATTATGAAACCAAAGCCAAGCAACAGTATGATCTTGATAGTTTACCAGCAAAAAATAATCCATGTATTGCTAATTATGATAATCATTCTAATGCCGTTGAAAATGTTTCACTTATTAAATATAATAATATTATGTTGACAAGTGGCCGCGGTAGTCTAGTAGTCATGGCCGGCGGTTTTTGTCGAGTCAAGGTTCTAGCCTTGAGGCCACTAAAGACCCATCGTGTAGCGGGAGCTGATGCACATTAAATATGTCGTTGTTCAAAATCCACCCGATGTAGTGGTGTGGAAGTCAGGAGAAGGAGTTGACGGCTCAGGTATCGTCCTTGTCACTTGACCGAGGTTCAAAATTACGAGGTCCATCGCCAACAGCCCTAGTGTTGTCTCTAGTGCGACGTTAATACAACCAATCAATCAACTCAAGTTTCCAAAACTTAATGTAGAAAGTTTTTCCGATAAATATCACGATTGGCTTTCATTTAAAGATTTATACGTATCTTTAGTGCATAATAATAAGTGTTTGTCGAATATTCAAAAAACCTTTTCAGTATCTTAAGGTTTTATTGTTGTTAGAACCTGCCAATATAATCAAACATTTTCCTATTTTTTAGATTAGTTATAATGAAACTTTGGAAAAATTACTAGGTCGTCATGACAGAAAAATATAAATTATTTATTTTTTTTATCAAAACATTTATAGAACAACCGTCTATCAATTATGTTAACTCTTGCAATTTACGCAACATTGCAGATATTTCCGAAGAAGTAATAAGAGGTCTTAAATCTAATGGTACTAAAGCTGAATCAAAAGTTGCATGCTTAATTTTCATTGCACTACTAAAGGATGATTCCCAAACCCGTCAAGAATGGGCACAAATCTCAGACAAAAATGACTTTCCTACATTTGGAGCATTCATAGAATTTTTAAATGATAAATGAGCAAACTTAGAGAGCTTTAAAGAGAAGAAATAACTCTTGATGAGCAATATTGCGTTAATAAATACAAGTTTAATAATAGTTAAAAATGTTTGTGTAAAATGAATAAATTTGTATTTAAATGTTCCAAATGAAATGACATGTTACAGAACGCAAGTAGTTTGTTCTCAAGCAAATATTGTGTCTGGATTTTTTTTTCTGATAAACTCAATGAACAACATTGCAACAACTAATTTTATATGTCAATTTTTGCAAGAAAAAATACTATTCATTCTTACTACATGAGAACGATTTTCAAAATTATTCAATATCGGCCAGCGAATCAAAGCAAACCGTTCAAGGTCAGAAAATGATTGCCGACGATCGTTGGTTAGACAGTCAAAACAAAAATGTTATGACTTCAATAAACTTCACGCAAACTTGTTTGCTGTATTACTTACTATTCGTTTACATGTTAAAAATAATTTTAATCAGATCTGCGAGATTGGAAATATGGCTGATGAGGATGTGAATCAACAATTTGAGAAATGTTTAAAACTTTGAGGAATTAAAAGAACACAAGATTTCAGGTAAAAAGGCTTACAAGGCTCAAACATAGCAGTAGGGGATGTGTTGAAATAGATTTACATTCGTTACATGAACTCAAGTACAAACTGCGAGGGAAAGCTTGCGCATCAGAGAAATCGACTGCTTAATTACCCGAGGAAAAATAAATGTAGAACATTTCTCGCACTTTAAAAAATGCATGCAAAATGATTGAATTTTTTTTATTCGAAATGATATCAATATGATTCTGGGTTCGGATTATTTTTTTCCATTTTACTTCCGGGATAAATTACTTGTTCTCAAAGTAATTTATCTGCACACACTTAATATTAGGGTTTTCTTATTTCTGGAAAATTATCCAAATCCTCTATATCAAATTCCATTCCTAGTTTACACATTTATGAAATAGATATTGATACAGCTTTGAAAAATTGTCGGAAATTAGAAGAAATATCCAGTATAAAAATTACATTAATACTTGAAGAACCATTTATTAAAATTCATTTTCAAAGATCAAAATCTGTAAACTTACATGGAGGTTTAGTTGTCACACTTTCATTTTATAGAACTAAAACAGAATTGGTAGATTCAAAACCTTCTGCAATATCTCGCTTGTTAGCAATGGAATGGAAGTTTAAAAATAATTCAGAGTTCGAAAAACAATACAAAGAGTTTTTTACGAATACGAACTGACAGCCGCATGACTTGGTTTAATAAGAATTCTCTTATTGCCAATAAACAGTATTTTTTTACCGCACCATGCTGTCAGCATACCATCCAGCAGAACAACTAAATTAAGGATAATTTTTGACGCATCTTGCAAAGTTCCAAATGGTACATTCTATAAACTCTATTTTAGTTGAAAGTCATAAATTATGAAGGGATATTTTTGAAATTCTGCTCAATTTTAGATTTCCTGACACTGTATTAAAAGTGGACATTGTAAAGATGTACCTTCTAATTTTAGAAGCTAGTGCAGATCAAAATTATTAACAAATTCTTTGGAGACATAACTCCAATGAAGATTTCCGCACGTATAAGCCGGAAACTGTTGTGTGTGGCCCCAGCCTCGGTTTGGGCAACCTGGTGAGTCAGGCACGTTGACCTCCATAATCTTCCTCGAATATTATAAGAGGATATTTAAACGGATGGTTTATTATCAGGGTGAAATAAATTACAATTTAAGTTAGCAAGGTCATTGTTCATGTCCTGAGTGCTTGTGGATTCAATTTAAGACAATGGAATTATAACACCACTGAATTTCCCATACATTTTTAAGAACATTATTTAACTCGAAGCAATACAGATTTTGAAATAGCTTCAGATTCAAATGAGAGTTCTAAAATCTTAAGTTTATTTTGGAATTCATCCACTTACTCTTTTGCTTTCAAAGCTGCACTTGCATTTATACTGCCACTCACCAGAGACGAAGCGAGAGACACTTATCCGAATCTTCTCGCATTTTCGATCCTTTAGACTTCCTTTTGTCTTGTTCTATTTCACTGAGATCTTTTAGAAAACACTTTCAATAATAAAATGAGATTGGGAATCTCCTATCCCACAACATATAAATGAGGAATGGTTCAAGTTTCAAAAGTCATTCAATAAAATCAACCGCCTTCCTGTTCCTGTAACCCTTAAAGCAGACGCAAAATTGTGAAATTACAGGGTTTCACCGACGCTTCATCACTTGCCTATGATGCCACAATTTATTGTGGTCAGAAACATAACAACAAAATTAAAGTTCAATGACTAGTTTCGAAATTAAAATAGTACCCTTTAAACAAGTTTCTATCCCTTGTGTGCAGTTGCAGTTACCCATTTATTACTCAAACTATTTAAATCAGTCTTATACACTCTTCAAATTATAATTTCAATGTATATTCATCGACAGATTCTAAGGTAATTATCTCTTGGTTGTCCAGTCATCAACGCAAATAGAAAACATTTGTAACGTACAGAACAACCGAAATAATGGAAACTCTTCCTACAAAACATTGGAGACATTTGTCTTCCAAGGAAAATCTCTGCAGAAATCGCTACACGCGGTATTGATACTTAATGCTTACCAGAGTGTGATCTATGGTGGCAAGCGCAATAGTTAAGCTATAAATTTCCAGATGGTCTAAGACCGAGTTTATTTTTTAAAAGGCTTCTAAAAAAGTAAAAGTTGATCAAAAGTCTGACCCAATATTCAGTTTTTTTCACTGACTCATCAAGTGATTCATTTCACGATTCATCGAACAGTTCTCTTCACTTGCTGACATAATCTGCATCTTAGCTTATTGCTAAAGATTTATCAAGAACTGTACAATTGTTATATATATTAAAATGCTTTGAAGCAATTCATCCTTTAATCACTTAAATCCACTCATCTTTTCAGAAACCGAAAGAGCTGATTTATTGGTTTTATAAATTTAACACCAGAAGCAACAAGAGAAGCAAGGCGACGGACTTCGTAATTTTGTTCCTCCGCCAAGTGATGAGGACGACACCTGAGCTGGTACCACCCTCTCCCAGCTTCCACACCACGCCAACGGGGGGACAATGAGTCTCGATAGATTTAACATGCATTAGCCCCGATTACATGGCAGATCTTTTAGGGCATCAAGGTTCTAACTCAACATTCGACGAAACCCGCCGGCCGTGAGTAAGTGACCATGAAAATTAGGAAAACACAGTAAACACAGAAGAAACAATAATTCGTTGGATTCAACGAAATAATTTTCACGAAGATCTAATGTATTAGAAAACAGAAGATATTGCAAAAAAATCAGTTGGCTTCCTATTCGCATTCACGGATAATGATGGTTTATTACGGGTGGAAAGAAGATTATACAAAATTCGTACTTACCATTCAGTTTTATATATATTATCATTTTTCCGTTTCATCGTAAAATTAGAAGCACATCGCACTCTTGCATGCCAGTCTGACTGTTATAAAACATTATTAGTCAACTACATTGGATAATTGGAAGTAAAAATAATAATTAAAAAATGAGTTAAAAATGTTTCAAATGTATCAGACTCAAAATATCCTCTGCTGCACCATAACTGATGAGCAATTCGCCTGAACACAGAGTCACAGTGGATCGATCTTTTTTCACTTGCGGTATCGATTATGCTGGTCCAGTTCCAGTTAAGTTAAACAAAAGCCGAGGTACTAAATCTATTAAAGAATACATTGCTTTATTTTCTGTTCTTCAAATAAGGCTCTCCATACTGAAAAAGACGGTGAATTGTCAACTGACTCCTTTATAGCTGCTCTTCGACTCTTTAGTGCTCGTTCTAGTGCCTTATGCCACACTTACAGAGAGAAAAGACAGCACTTTCAGCGATACTCAACGAAAACTAGATAAAATGCAAAAATCATGACTCTCTTTGCCTAATAAAGAAGCAATTTCACGCAATTATCTAACGCAGTCTTCGATCAAATCATATTTTATCTCCCCCGATATCTCCAAATTTTGGTGGAATTTGGGAAGCCGGAGTGTTCGATCTATTGAATTTTATCTCGAGAAGGCGCCGAGAGAAACTGTTTTAACTTGAAGAACTATCGATTTTACTCACGCAAATTGAAGCCATATTCAATCCCTGATCTCTCATATACGTAAAAATGATTCTGATATAGCATAACTGCATTCACACCTTCACGTTTCCTTACAGGCGACGTTCTTTTGCCAATTCTAGAAGTGATTCCTGCCACAACATGCATAGGGCGTTGGTAAGTACTGAAAAACACGAAACGTGGTTTTTGGAAGATTTGTGAAGTTCTGATTTCATCTCTTCTTCACAACTCTTCAAAAAATGGCTGGCAATGTAAAAGAATCTGAAGAAAGATAGTATTGTTCGAAACAAGGAAGAGTAATCCCCAGGTACATGGGCTATGGCTTGAGTCTTGTAGTACACTCACACAACTTGTTTGAGTTGTGGTTATGAAAACCCAGAACCCTCCATTTACAAATGTTCAGGTGGTAAACTATGTAAACTTCCTTCATATCAGAACTAAATTCTGATGTAAGGTGGGAATATGTTTTGCACTCTATACTTCCTAACTAGTGTTTGAAGAATGCATTTTTTTTGCTATCGTAGCCGATATAACACGTATTGGTATTTTGTCAACTCAGCTTTCTATTATTCTGAGAGTACCGCAACTTACAACGATTACGTTTTAACTATTACATTGTTTGAACGTTTTCATTTACTATACCAAAATTAACCTGATAAATATTTTGAAAGTTAAAATTGTTCATCTTATCATTATCTTGATTTACTGCGCACGTCATAATAATGTATTTCTTACCTTATTTTCTTTATTCCTGTTGCACGTGAAAGCCATTTGTGACTTCCATGTAATCCGCTTCCTTTCTTTGTTCTCAGGTGTAATGTTGTTGTTGGGCTTAGAACTGATGAAGTTAACGATTTACAGGAAGTTTAGATTGAAACAGCGAGGTGTCATTCAACACGACCTTGCACTTTGGTACTTTCACCTCTTGCAAAGGAGCTCCTCAAATCACAACGTTTTCACTTTGACGACGTGATGAAAATTTTCCTTTTAAGTCTGATATCTATATCATCCACCTGAATTCTTCGACGGTTTTCCATGATTAGTCACTCTTTGATGTTAGTGCGTTGAAAGGTCTGCAGACCATATCGAAAAGTGCATATAATGCATTACGAAAAAGTTATATGCAGTTTCATATGGCATTCAGATACAACAAGAATTATGAAAATATCATAACAAACAAAAAATTTATCGCCAAGGAGCTATTACTTTTCAATCGAATCTTGTACCCTTACGCAAAATTTAAGAAAATAAAGTAACTGTTTTTATCGTTATATGCCAAGATATGTTATTATTATAATATATTTTCAAAGTAAAATAAATAAACAGGATGTTTATTTAATTATTAATTACACAAATTCAATATACAGGATGTTTATAAGAAGAATATCCAGACTTTGAAGAGCTACTATTACAAAATTAAAGAAAATGTGAGCTTTATAAGCAAATTAAATTAAAAATAGCAATTTAAAGTTTATATAAGTATAAATATTCAATGTGATTACCACAAGAAACTAATATATTTTCTTTGCATATTCAGGGGATAATAGAACTCATCCCACACTTTTTTCAGCATGTTCGATGTTACAGTTCATATGGCTGTAGTTTCCGCGTATTAAGTTTGTCAGTTTTCGCTGGTATTAGCGAAGAAGTACTTTACCTTTTAAATAGTTCCAAAGAAGGAAAACAAATTGCTAAGAGTTCAATGAGGGAATCTTGGGGATCACTGATTATATAAGAGCAGCATCGTCATGTATTCTACGACGTACGTCATTTATTTACAACTTTTTTTTCTTTTTAAAACCTATACAGAGAAAGAGATGCTTCAGGAAATGGGTTCTCTAAGAAATACATCGCCAAGAGATTCTACGACCAATCCACCATATCGTATCACAGGATATTGCTCCTATTTCTACAGGCCGTCACATTGCATATTAATAATTCTTTTGTCTTAAAATTACATAGAATATTAATACTTTTCATTCTCAATGTAAACAGTTATCTTATGAGGTATCGATGCGTTGCGGAAGAAAAAAAAAACCACTGAATTATTTAAATAAAAAGAAAGATAAGAGCTCAATGAACTTTCCTCTTAAAAATATGATTGAAGAGATAATGTTTATATTTATTCTGTTGAGCTGAAATACAATTTTTCTTCTTGTTTTGTACAAGCGGTAATTTAATCAAAAATCTCTTTTAAAAACAAGTTTTTAATGATTTATTTTGTAAAGTTTTAGTTGAAAGTGATGTATACAAAAAAAAGAAAAAATTATAGAAATACATTATACCGAAAAAAGAAAACATCCGAAATCCTTTTTTTAAGTATAAACTTTCTAAATAACGACACTAAGGTTTTTCTTACAGCTGATGCGTTTCTCAAGAACTGTAGTCCATGCCATTGAGTAGAATGTTTAACTGTAAGCCACATATCGCATGACTCGACGCAACAAGTTAGAATGAACTGAGATGCCAATTAACAAGCAAATAAAAATGACAACCTGCAATAAATAAGAATGATAGCCTCGTAAATATTTAATTCATATATATGTAAAACATTTCAGTGTCAGTTGTTAGGTTGTGTAGTTTCGTTTATATCTTAAATTTCTCAAACATAGATTTACAAAAGATTCCCTCATTTTACTTACGAGCCAATTTATTAATTACAAGATGCGAGATTTAAGGCGCCCCCTCGTGTGTTCAACGTTGAAAAGAATAATTAGAATGTGAGCGAATTCGATTCCATTTTAAAGTTATTGCTTACGATTCGTGAAATATATCGTGGAATTTGGAAATTAATTTAAGCAATTTGATAGAAAAATGGAAATTATAAAAAAGAAACAAAACTGTTTAACGTGTCTAATTTACAAATGCATTTAATAAATAAGAACTTGTTTTGAATGATATAAATGCAAATGATGATGAAATCGAAATGTCTTTGTAGATTTAAACAAAATGTTGATGCATTAGAAATGAAGCATATTAGTTATTTAGACAATTTGACGAATGAAAAAAAAAATCGAAAGTTAATTTACTTTGATTAAAGAATGAAGAGAAAAAGCTTTATCTACACAGTTGATAGCAAACGAATTTTGGATGACTTGCAAACAATGCACAAAGTGGTGATTTTGGCATAAATAATCACGTTACTAATGTTGCAATAGTTTTTAAAACATTGCATCATCGGCAAAGCGATCATCAGGTCAGAATTATTTTAGATACAAGATCACAAAATTCATATATATTAAAATATGCGATAGAAGAATTGGGATTTAATGCACAGAGGGAAGAAGAATTCAGCCATTCATTATTTGATGGATTAAAAACTCAGTTATATGAAAATAAATGTTACACAATTTATTTGTTTTTGATGACAATTGTCATTGAAAGTAAACATTTTAGATCAAGATATTATTTGTCACATTATTCCTTGAATAAAAAAGGGGCTCCTGATTGCATGCGCTGGAAATTAAAAGAATATATTTGACTGATACTGGGAAAATGTTTGGCACTCTTGAAATATTTTTGTGAGCAAATGTTGGATAACTATTTACAGGAGACGAGAACAACTGAAAACTGGTTTGGTTGCCGAGAAAACTAAACTGGAGTGGATTTTAATAGGGAGAACTCCTGAATCTGAAAATCGTCATGAGGTAAATATGATTGCAGTGAATATGATATCTCAAGAAGGCACACCATTTTCAAAACGAGGACTTAGAGCTTTTAAATAAGGTGACCAGACGTTCCACTTTTAGCGGGACAGTCCCGATTTTTAACAATTTATCCCGCGTCCCGCAGGATCTTAAAAAAGTTCCGAATTTTAGAAATAATGCTCGACGAGCTTGGGAACGGCGGGAGAATGAGAAGGGAATATATGGTTTTCGGTTTCCATGTAGCTATTTCACCAGGATATGAGCTTTATATTATTTTTGTAAATTTTATAATGTTAAACTTTAATGATAAAAGTAATTGTTGAGAACTGATTATCAGGAACTGCTTATTAAAGTTCGCCTTGATCAGTTGCTAGAATACGACCTCCACTGTTTGGACTTAATGAACAGTAGCATTTTTCGGCATTGGCAGCGACGAAAACAATTTGTAGCTGTAAAATGAAGAGAGAATGTCCCGCTTTGTACACTTCCACAGATTTTATTCTTATGGCGACCTGTTCCGCAAGCGATCTAGCATCATTTAGATCATCGTTGCAAGGGAATTACATTTTATGCAAAAATTGGAAACAGAGGGGAATTTTAGAAAGGAGAAGGGTCTGGGTATAAAGAGTCTGTTGGTCGTCCACGAAGTAACGCCTTATCATATTGAATTCTGTAACTGTCTCTTATATGATACACATCGTACTGCGTGCTAGTGCCAGTTAAACAAGTGATATCAACAAATCAGATGATTTAAGTAAGTAATTTATTTAGGTACAAAATTTTTAATCAAGAACCTCCCCCCTTTTTCTTGTCAATGGTGTCCCACTTTACGAATGTTAAAATCTGGTCATTTTACTTTTAAGTTTTCGGGATGCAGTTGAACAAAATGTACAAGAAGAATTTATCCAAGCTGTTATGATTCTTTTTAAAGAAGTTATACAAATAGAAGATAGTAGTTACAAAGTAATTATGCCTCGGAAAATGGTTCATGCTGCTTTGCCAGGCAATTATGGACTACGTTTGATGAGAATAGAAACTACCGCCAAAAATTAGAGAAAAATGGGTGCAAAGAAAAATATACAGTTTTTCCAAGAGGGGTTCCTGAATTAAGTGATTGAAGAAGTTCGGGTTGAAGACTTATTGCCAACTGACGCTAATTATCTCCCTCATCGTCTAGTATTTAAACGAAAGTTCATTAGTTTCTTCTATAAAAAGTAGACCAGTCTGCAATGCTTCAGCGAAGATTTCCCGTCACCCTTCTTTAAAATGACTGTTTAGAGACAGGGATTAACTTAATTGAAATTGCTCTCTCTATTCTCATAAGATTCCGAATGAAGGAAATATATGTGATATCTGACATCAGAAAAGCATTTTTGCGAATATCTTTGAATGAAAAAGATCGCAATTTCTTACGAGTTTCTGACATGATGATAAAGGCAACATTAAGACATATAGGCATATAAGTGTGGTATTTGATATAGCGAATAGCCCTTTTTTGTTGACGTCAGTCATCAATTACTATTTATCTACAGAATCATTAAAACCATAATACTATGAAGAGTTAGTAGGAATCTACGTAATAGTTTTTACACTGATAATTATGTAACAAATGTTCAGAGCAGGACTGAATTAGACATACTTAACCATTCAATTACTAAAGATTTGATCTTAGGGATTGGGAAAGTACTTCCATTTCAATTATTCCAGAACATTCTAAATAACCTATGTTGGGGTTAGTGGGGGATAAAAACTCTGTTACAACAGAAATTTATTCTGAATCCTTAAGACTTGACAATACAGGAAAAACAACTGAAAGAAAAATCTTTTTAATTATTCGTCGAGTATTTGATCTAATAGGTCTTATCTCATCCACATCGATATGTTCTAAGCCTTTGCTCCAAACTACGTGGGAAACTAGAGAACATCGGGATACTGAACTAAATGAAAAGAAAATTTCTAAAATGGCTTAGAGAAAATAAAATCACCTGAAATAAATAAAAATTCCTGATGGTTAGCCAAAGTGTCAGCGAAGTTTGCGTACTTTCGTAGGTGCAAGTCAGACAGATTATTCTGCTGTTATTTTCTTTCGATGCGAATCTTCTGACGGAGAAGTTAACGTCCAACTACTTCAAGTTAAATCACGAATAACCTTTCTTAAGAAAATTTCCATATTACGTCTTGAATTAGTAGAAGCTACAATATGTACCAGATTGAATGAATCAGTAAAGCAGTCTTTAAAAAGAAATGATTTTGAAATTTATTTTTGGACAAATTCTTTGGCAGTCCTAACATGGATTAAATTGCAAGAAATGTGATCGATCGGTATTTGTCCACAACAGAATTACTAAAATAAGAAAACTCACAGAACTCGAAAGATGGCTCCACATTCCTTGAGAAAATAATCCGGTAGAGCTACTTTCCAGAGGTTGTAGAGTTAAAACAGTTCGTAAAATCCATGTGGTAGAGGGACCAAACTGGTCAAAATAGTTTCAAGAGAAATGGTTTAAATGTGTTGTAAATGTCAATGACGACGTTCAGTTGTCTCTGCTAACACTGTAGAATTTAACTCCATTATATCTCGATCTAAAAGAATTTCGAAATTTTCGAAGATTGTAATGTACTAGTTTAGGAACTATGCTTTAATCCACAAGCTGATGATTTCTGATAATATATTTGTCTTACGAATGGTGAACTTTTGAACGTTCAATTTTTTTTTTCAGTTTTGTATGAAACTACAACTTTGGTGATGAAAAATCTAGAAAGAAATATTTATCCAATCTTCGATGAAGATCAATTAAGATGAAGATCAGTTACACAGGTTGAAATCTATATTGACGAAAGGAGATAAGTCCTAGGATTTTATATACTTCATTTTTCTACCAGCTAAGCATAAAATAGTAAGATTTATAAGACAAGAATATCAAGTTCACTAACACATTAGAGTATTCACTTTTCTCACAATTTTACGAAAGAGGTACTGTATTTTGAAGAGAAAACGCACCATTCGAATTGTAATAAGATACTACATACCTTGTAAAAAGCAGATAATTAAAAATCTTGATGTACCCATTCTCCCTATTCCCAAGAACAAAAAAAAAAAAAAAAAAAAAAAATATTAATACTACGAAATGTTCTATGCAAAGTTTTGCAACTAACAAATTTTGCCATCCAAGGGGTGTTTTTTTTAAATAATTATTACTATTAAGTTGCTCAATTAAGTATAAGAATTAAAGTAAACAATGAAATATCGAGAAATGGACAATAGTAAATTTTTTCGATATTAAAATTAAAGCAAATGATAAGTTATTAAATTGGATATTATATAAGTTAAATGTAATTAAAATTAAAGCAAGCAATAAATTATTAAGTGAATATATTTAAGCTAAATGTAATTAAAATTGAAGGAAAAAAATTTAAAGTGATCTGGTATGCCAAAACGCCCCACCTAAAATAATAGTCTCTTGGGTGGCTAATTTCAGCAGTTTTTCAGGTCACTGGAATGGATCTAGCAGGTCCTTTAGTGACTAAATCAAAAGGAAATGTGTGGATAGTGCTTT
The DNA here is from genome assembly GCA_019974015.1 of Nephila pilipes. NCBI lineage: Eukaryota > Metazoa > Arthropoda > Arachnida > Araneae > Nephilidae > Nephila > Nephila pilipes. Next base: position 1,818,281 of record BMAW01017198.1, read on the forward strand.
TCTACTGTGTAGCATTTATGACTGTTCACTCTGAACTCAAATGCTTTAATCCAAGGCATTCGACGATTCGTAGCTAGTTGAGGATGAATATCTGTTTTATACTCCGATAATGGTAAAAATTTTACCGGTTTAAATACAACTATGAAACAATTATAGTGGATTAAGATTCAAAAGGAATTGGAACTTAGCGAAATTCGACGGAAGTTCAATCCTCTCTCTGCCCTATGGTGTGGAGGAATTTGGGAAAGATTAATTGGAATTCTTAAAGATTTGTTAAAGAAAAATTTGGGAGTTTCCTTTCCAACATTTGAAGAATTACTGACACTAATATGTGAATGTGAAGCCACTGTGAACAATATGCTACAGACATATGAGTGTGATGAACCAGAATTGAGAACTCTGATCCTTTCGATGTTTCTACAAGTATTTGAATTAAAGACATTCGTAATTAAGATCAAATTGAAAAACAAATTTAGATAAGAGTTTTTGATGTAACGTATAAAAAAAATTCAAATAAATATTTAGAAGGAAGACAATACTTATGTTTTCTTTGTTCATCAAATTCCAAGAAACAGGATATTATTAAGAAAGGTTATATAATATTAGTAGGACGGGATGATAAAAGGAGACTGTTTTGGTCCACACCGAAAATTTCAGAACCTTTTCATGGAAAAGATGGAGTTTCTAGACGAGTAAAAGAAGAATACCTAAAGGCGATCTACTGAGACCAATTCAGAGTCTTTATTCATTGGAAGTAGCAAAAAGCATAACAACATGCATAATAAATATAAGAAAGTAAAAACTTTACCTATATTTATGACGTGAAAATATCCAGGTTGTGTTGATTTGGTAGTAGATAATCTTTGCCAGAATCTACTTTAGATAAAATCATTAGTAAGTATTTCATAGCGTACTCATATAAGCAGTGGTGTGAAACATTTTTGATTAAATGTATTTTAATTAAAAAGTTATGTACTACATTATTTACAGATTATTAAAGTTTCTTAGTAACATGCTGGCACTCTTAGATTTTAGTCAGTAATGCCGCCACTTTCTAAAAGTAAACAAATCAGTCACGTGACCTGTTCATTTCATTGGAAGTTAAAGTTAAAAATTCCATCCGAGTTCCCCCAGTAGGAGAGGAACGTTCTGTGTTGTACTAAGCGCTAGTTCCAGCAAAGCAACTCAGATACTGAACATTCCGAAACCAATAAGGCAGGCAAGCAACAAAGTTCTGACCAATCGCAGTCTGGCCGAATAGAAAAATCCTTAGATAGAATATCTATTTAGGTTGAAAAAAAATTTCAGCTGTTTGCTTTAAAGTTTTAATTTCTTGTGACTGATTTGAAAATTGTTTATTAACATATATTTTAATATAGTTAAAAGTTAATAAATAATTGAATTAAATATTTCTTTAATGATTGTATTTTGTTTGCTTAATTAACAATGCTAAAATTCTCAAAAATTCTGGTAATGTTTACGACACGTAACGTTAAGTTTGCGTTAAGTAACTTATTATAATTACTGTTTTGAATATTAATTAATGTTTTGAAAATTTACTATGGATTGATTTGTTGAATTCGCGGCGTCTTCTCTTCAAAAACTGCACCATTAAGTTAAAATGTCTAATTAACTTGCCCGATTGAAACGTTTCTTTTAGTCCAGTTGATAAAAGCGCAGGATTAAGCAACCGGTCATCTTTTCTTCGGACCCAGTGGTCAAGGGCTCGAAAAGCCACGGGGCTCCAAGGTCAGGGTCAACTACTTTCCCCCTTTCCCTTTTTCTAAGGGATCGAAAACCATCTAACGCCGAAATGATAATCCAGGACTTGAGCACTAGATGGCAGCACAGTCTTTAACTAATAGTTGCATATACCCAGGGACGTCTTAAGACTTCATGAGGCCCTGGACCTTCATAAAAAAAATAAGCACCACCTGCGATCCTTTAATTTAATTTGATGTACATACATGTACAGTTGAATAAAAGCAATCCATAGTAAAATTAGGTTTTATGTGAATATTCGTTTTCTCCATTTAAATTTGAAAAACCATTAATTAGGTCTTCAAAATAAATTGTTAATAATATTTTTTTTCTTCAATATTCACAACCTTAAATTATTCAAACGTGATTGAGTCACACGAGTTCTCAATTCCTTTTTGACCAGTTTTAGTTGAAAGTGAAAGCTCACCACTCGCGTTAATAATCATCATTGATAAGAAAATTTTCATTATTATTTCAGTATTGGGATGCATCGTGAATAGTTTTTCATTATACATGTATGTATAGAGTGTGTTGATTCAAATTGTAGTCCCCTCATCCAACAAATGTTCTTCATCTTCATCTGCATTTACAGAATTATATTTTTTTTATTAATCTTTCTTTTTTTTTTCATTCCTTTTCTTCTCTTTGCTTTTTTTCCAGCGTTTCGCCATCACTGATCATATTTAACCTGAAATGTTGACATTCCAAGTTCAGTTCCTCTCCATTAATGTCTTTATCGTAAAATTTTGATATTTTCTCGCATGCTATTTTAATTTCTGTCTCATCCAAATTAGAAGTACTTTTTAAAAAATCCAAGCATTTCAAAAAGCTCCTCATATTTTTTTACTACGTATTTGTATAATATATTGTAAATTAGAGAGTCGATTATTGGTAAAAAAGTTTCTCTATTTTAAATTTCTGGTTGTGGCTGTTTTCAAACATTGTGTCAGTGTTTCTATTTCTTTCGAGGAAAGTTACCCTAACACTCTGTTGTCTATGCTCCTTTATACCATGTATTATGGCTTTTGACTCATAATAGTCAAAAGATTCTCTTTTGATTTATATATATATATATATATCATTAACGATTTTAATTATTTTACACCTTTCGACAAATCCATATTTTTTCTCTGGATAAATAGATTTACTTTGTCAATTCATGTCAAAATTGTCATTCCAAAGAATAGACATAACAAAGTAGTTTCTAATTCATTCATCTTAGTTTTTAATTTTTTAGCAGAAAGTCGAGTATCCGCAAACAGTAATTCATCATTAACTAAGCAATCCAGACTCTTGACAATTTCTGAATATCCGGAGCTTAAAGCTTTAAATGCATCGGCGCGGGCTGACGACCAACGTGTTTTTGACAGGTTTTTCCAGCGTATTTTTATTTCTATCACAGCTCAAATTTAATGTTAGTATATCCCAACGATGGATTGACGATGAGAAAAAATCATAAAGATTTTGGACAAAATCGAAGTAAATTGTTACGTTAATAGTTACATTCTACTGCTTGAACACCAATTAAACTTAAAGAATGTCCTGCACATGGTACGTATACAGAGTTTTTTTTTTTTTTTTTTTTGTTTCATGAAGTTGGGCTTGCATTCCTGAATATTTCCCAGACATATTCGAGGTATTGTCGTATGACTGACCTCTACAAAAGCTGAGAGAAATGTTATTTTATCTCAATACTAAGTGGAGTACCCATTTTTAGTATGAGTGAAGTTTTAAAATAAAATGACCAGTTATTAAAAAAATAAATGGCCAGTAAAAATAAATAACAAGTAAAATTTAAAATAAATGACCAGCTATAGCGTAGAATCCACTTTTAAACTGGTACGAGATGATATACAGAAAAATTATGAATAATTTAGTAAATGATGGCTCCCCTTTTATTAATATCCTAAAAAGTAACTAAGAGATTTTTTTAAATAACGCATTTTAGGGATCAGTTATTCGAAAAGGAATTGTTATTTTGCTATTTAGATTAAATAAATAAATAAATACACTGTTCTAAAAATCATTATGCCATATCTCGCGTAATATGTACATAACTATGTGCAGCATTTCGCTTTTTTCCTTTTTGTTCTGTTCAAGAAAAAAAGGGGAAAACTCGCTCACTGGTTTGTAAATAAAAAGGTGTATAAAATGAGAGTAATATATAACTCTCGTTTTCGTAAGAATCCGGAAAGAGATAATATCGAATTTTTTAAATAATTCCTTTTAACTTTTTCGTGGATAGAAAGAACAAAGCTTCAATTAAATTATTACTTCTTGTATAAAATTTTCCTATTTTTTAATAATATGATTATTTCATTATTATTATTAATGCTCAAAATATTATATTTCAAATTATCATTATAATGCAGATATACATATGTACTATATACGAATATAAATCCGTATTAGTTTTATCACATACAGTTAATTATTAGATTTCCTTAAATATTTTTTTTTTTTAATTTGCGAATGTAAAATCATATCTAAGAAAATATTGAGTAAACAATTTTAATGGAAATGACGTGCTGAAAAAATCTGTATAAGATTTTTTTGGTTTCTATATTGTATTGTATTACATAATATTTAGAATATCTTGAAAATTCTCAGAAAAATTTATGTTAGTAATCATACGAAATATGTATATATTTTTGTTACTTTGCTTATCAAATTAAACAAAAAATATGATAAAAAGGAAGGCATAGGTTCTAAAAATTAAAGAACATTATTACAAAAATTATTAATTAGGAGAATTATATTTATATAAGTAATTTTTATTAAATGCCTTTTATACTAATATGTGATAAAGTATTAGTAAGAAATGAAGTATTGATAAGAGATAAAGTACAAATACACATTATAAATTTTAAAGTATAAGAACTAAAGTTAAAGTATGTTTAATAAATTTCAATTTTCTGCAGGAAAATCTGATTAAACATACACACGCAAATAAAGCATTTCTAGTGAGGGTTCTTATACTCTAAAAATCTCTTATTTTGTACTGTGTTGGACGAGAATTTCTCCATTTTCGATGTTTACTCTTGAAATATTAAATTATTGTAGTGGCATTTATTTATCTAACTATCAAATCGTACTGTAAGATTCCTGTTATATGATTGTTTATGATATTATATTAATAAAATCTGTAGTAATGTAATATATTCGTTTTATAAATGTTCTTTTTTATTTGGAATTAAATAATTAAAAAAGGACAATCGTTTGAATTTTTAAATGAGCAAAATAACGCGCTTTCCATATTAGAAACAAATAAAAATATTTCTCTGTATTACAATACACATCGAAAATTTTATTGGATGATCATAGTGTTCAAAATGAAAGATTATATATTATGAAGTATTTTATATAATGAAAGATTATGCATATTAATCAATATAAAAAGATTCTAGAGTTCATTGAAATATTTATATATAATTTTATGAACAATTAAGCGATTATTTCATGTTGTTCAGAGGGAGAGGGAGAAAATTTTTTAAAACTGGGTATTATTTTTATGAATCTCTTTAAAAACAGCAAATACAATGACATATTATTTTACTTTTTTAAATGCGATATAAATATTTGCATATTATCTTAAATCTGAAAGAAATGTAATTCAAAAAAAAAAAAAATTACCTTTTGCTGTTTCAAAGCAATTAAATTTAAAGGAAGAAATTGCCGATTTAGAGCTGTATGCTACTCGTTTGATCGAAATAGCTCGATTTCTTTCAGGGTCATTTCAACCCTCGTTTTATTAGCTCTGACGCCCGTCATAAAATAGGAAAAGTGTTTTTGTCACTTCTGTTGGGGACTTAAGAGAATCTCTTGTCTATTCATGAGCGACCCTTAATTCATGTGTGCAAATAAAAAAAAAGTCGCTGGAAGGAGTGTTTGTTATGTCTGTGACTGTCCTTCCCACAACAGCAATTTTATCAATAAATTTGACATAGCTCGCTTTCGAAATAAAACTAATATTTCTTCTGATACTCAGTAAACATTCTAAATAAAAATATTTAATATAGAAGTAACTGTCTTCAACCTGTCATGCCCTATAATAATATTTGACGTTAAAATTATTCTGACCATGATCTTATTGAGGCCGAGTAGAGAACAACAATGACGAGGCCCTGGGCCCAGTTGGCTCATGACTTAAGACGTCCCTGCATATACCCTCCCCTTTGCAAAAGCCTGCCTCTGTGTATTTAACTAAGACAACTGCACATAAATCCCAACTAGTGATATTACCGCTACGGCGCTCGCGTCAAAGAGACCTTCCACACAACAAAAGAGAGCCGATAGAAAAATGTTCCAAGCAAAACTCAATACAACAGGGAGGGGGTGCATATAAATTGCAGTAATGGCTGCAAAGCCTTCTCTACATATATCATTTAGAATGTTTCTCTTCGTATCATCACGATGATACTGGATGAGGAGTATGCAGTGACTCTCTTGAACAACAAGCCATAAGTTAAAACGCCTTAACAATTAGCCTGACAAAAACGTCTCTTTTGGCCCAATTGATAAATGCGCAGCAATAAGTAACAAATAAACCTTTCTTCGGACCCAATGATCGAGGGTTCGAAACGCCGTCGGCATTCCAAGGTCATCTCAACTCTTTCCCCCTCCACGGGGAAAAAATGTTTTAGTCGTCGAAAGTTTCAAAACCAAAACTCAAGGTGAAGAAGCTAGAGTGAATAAAGCTATAACCACTTTCTTCTAACCTAATTTACAAAGTAAATACTTGCAAATGCCTACCTACACTGTTTGCATAGGTACGCTTGTATAGGTACTCTCAGTATGTACCTATACTGCTTGTAAGTGTTGTGTATCATACATAATAATATACACGTGCTCAAAAGTATTACCAGGTTACTATACAGACATACACTATCAATTTTTCACTGTTTAGTTTTTTCGATAACAGTTCACATAGTTTATTTATTTATAATAAGAATAATAAGAAATATGGTAAGAAAATACGGAGTAAAATATAGTAAAACAAAATCAAATAAATATTAATTGAGGAGGACTAAACAAGAACTTCATAAACAAGAACAACATTTTAGAAAATCAACTTATCAAGAATCGAGTTCAAGAATTCCATACAAATATTATTTTATGATATCTAGATATCCTGCGAAAATATCAAATAGACTGAATCTAGCTGAATTAATCAAGAAAAACTCTTCTTTGATTTTTCTCTTAGTAATTCCATATAATAAATTGTTTCTTTTCATTTCTTTGAACCTAGGTTCGACTATTGGTTATACTTCGTAACAAGAAATGCATTCATTCATTATCATTCGCAAACAAATTTTAAAAAAGATTTACGTCAAGAAGAATCTTTAAAAATTATACATTGTAAAATGCTTATTCTATACTCATGAAAAAGAGAAAATAACATAGAAACCTTTCTCACAATACTTTTCTAATACAATCCATTGAAATTACTTCGAAATTCGAATCGTCCGCGAGTATTGAGTAGCGGAGTCGAAAATCAATCGTTTCTCCCGGAATGTGAAGAAACACGAGGAACAAACTCATTTAAGTTTGAATATTTCTTTCGTTTTCCATTATCACTCGTTTCACGCCCTCTGCTAATGGGTTTCCTCACGCGAGGAAAAACAGAAAACGCCTTCCTTAAGTAACGCGTGGTTTTTAAAATGGGTTCTTAAGATTACATCTCGTTCCGAAAATTAATATATAGCAGAAATCAGTGTCTTTCTCTTTCTAAATTGATTCCTCCTCAGTAATTCATTAAACTAGAAGATGCCGGGGGGGGGAAGAAAAATTAATAATTGTTTTTAATTTAATATAAAAGAGATTTCTTCAAAATAAATACTGTTGAGGAGTGGTTGGTATTGTGGTGTTTTATTTTGTTGACTTCGAAATATTCAGGAGTCAAATAAAACTGTAGAGCCATGTAGGTTTATAATTTAAGGAAGAACAGTACTCTGCACGAAATTCTTTTCAATTAGATATTAAAAAGAAAACATTTTTATTCACCGTAACAGAACGCACGCAGGATGTGAAATTCAGAGAAAAGATCTTATTTTCAAGCAAATAATTCTTTTAATATTTCAATTTTTTCGAAATATTTTGAAGCCTTAAAGTGTCTACTATTTTTACAAATTTAATTATTTTTAAGCGATTTTTCTCTCAATTTCTAAGAAGTGTTTTTCACAATTCTATTCATGGATTTAGTTGTTCTCGCATTATTTATAGTTTTACAAGCTGTTTTCAAGTTTTCAATCAGACACTAAGAAAAACAATAAAACATAGCTATATTTAATTTTGTGCGTACTTAAAAGAAAAAAAAAACTAGATATCTAAATCTTTATTCCTTGTACAGATTGTCAAATATATATGATGAAAAGCAAGAAAAAAATATTTCAAACCCTTACATTGTTTCAAAAAAATGCCTTATCTTTTTAAGTACATAGACATCACGAAAAATAAGCCGCAATGGCTTAGTGGTCGCGGTTTGCTGCCGTAATTGTTTCCATCGAGTTGTAAGGTCCAACTCTGGTGTTACTTATGATGCGTCGTGTAGTCGGGATGATGCACGTTAAATCTGTCGAGGTTCAAAGTCCTCCCATTGGCGTAGTGCGGAAGTTAGGAGGGAGAGGTGCCAGCTCAGGTATCCTCCTCGACAATTAACCGAGGCTCAAAATTACGTGATCCGTCACCGAAAGCTCTCATTTTGTTCCCAAATGTGACGTTAATGAGTAATCAATCAGTCAAGAGAAATAAAAAATTAAGAAAAATCAGTTTAAAATTTTGAAGGTCAATGAAAGGATTTGTTACACAGTTAAAGAGAATTTAAATAATTCACTAAATAATGTAGCTAGAGCAACGAAAGTTTGTCCATACATTTTGAAAAATGATACCATAAGGTAATAGTTTTTTTTCGATATTTGGGTAATTTTTTTTGAATAATATGTTCTCTTATGAAAAATATTTTACCAGGTCTCAGGTTGAGGTACATAACAAAATCTATCTTCTACTCGAGAGAAAAAATAATGAAGGAAAAAAGGCAAGTTAAATAATTGCAAATTGCAAGACAAAATAGATGCGTTGCATAATGATTGTATACAAATCAAGACTTGATGTGTCTCAAATTGCTAGAATTAATCTGTATATTTATTATGAATTATTTTTTAGTTGTTTTTAATCTATATGTTTGTGTTCAATTTCTTTCTATTTTTTATTTGCGCATATTTTGAGTAAAATAATTATTTTGTTATGTCATATCCCAGCGCCATCAGTCAAGTATTTATCTTACGTTTCGATCAATTTATATTTTCATTATTAATTGATGTTTATTATGTTTCATCGATGTGTATGTGTGTAATTAATTTCTTTTTCTAATATACATTAAAATGTACTTTGTACAAAATAATTCTTTTTAGTCATGTCGCTCACCAGCATCATCTACAAGTTTTTATCTTTTGAGCTTTAACAACATCTTTATTTTTGTTTTGGAAATTCGAACCGAAACAAAGGTGAGACCGTGGTACGCATGCTTGTTTGTGTTCGCCGCACTAAGATGCTCATCCAACTTCATAGGCATTGCGAAATTCTATATTGTACCATACATAAAGTCCTTTAGTACATCTTTAAAGTATCATTTATTAACTAACTGTCAGGGTGTGTATCCGGATGACTTTCTCACTCATGGCTAGCGCAACAAAAAGTTAAACTCCTAATCAGTCGGGTACTTCCCTATTGGCCAATTAGATGCCTCATTCTCGGCTCCTCTGAGTAGCGGAAAATTTCTTCTACGCCAAAATTCTTCAATACTCAGATTCCAAGCTGATGCTCCTTGATTGGTCAAACGAAATCCAACTCCCACCTTCCTCCAATAATCTCTTCTGATAGCTGTTAGTGTGCTCACTTTCCCTACAGAAAATAAATACTTTCTATTTCTACACTTCTACTCTCTATATTTTCGGAAAAGTAAAGTAAAATTTTAAATTTAAATGAAACGAAGACTTAATCTTCCCATGACTATTGAGTAAATAGTGTTCAAGTTCAGTATCAAGCAAAAAATGTACAAACTAAACCATAAACTTCTCAACATAATAGTTGCGGCGAACACACTTAACAAATTTGTTAGTGGGCTCCCTTACATCCGGATGAGATTCTTATTATAAACAGATGCACGCGTTAAAGGTCAAACAGCATTTCTGTTTGCCATGAACTTTCACCAAGCAGAATCCGATTGCCAGGGAAGAAAAATATTTCGCACCAGACTTAACAATTTTAATAGATGCTTCAGTTTTGTAGGTGTCATTTCTTGTCTCAGTTGAGGAGCTCAATGACCAATAGCTAAGTTTATTAATTCAGCTATTCAATGAACAAAAAGAAATCTGTGGTTTTGGAAGAGGGATTGCTAGATTCAGACCAGAAAAATTTTCGAAGAGAGGGGACATCAGAGATTTACTTAGCGTTTGACTAACATACGTCAGAACGTCATACCCGAAAGTCTAGTGTGCAACTAGAGCCTAAAAATGTCACATTTGAATAGAAAACTTAAGTGAGATAAGAACTTTATCTAATTATAAATTCAACACATTTTAAGTTCACGTCTCTTGAAAACAGTTTGGGGGATGAGGACACATTTTAAATGATCTAAAGTAATTGATTATTTCTGTATTAATATATTTATGATTTGCTTATATGCATAAAATCTTTATCCTTTGCTTTATAACCACTCATACAAATGAAGCGGTAAAATTCATTAAAATACCAGGAGACTTAAAAGTCAACGTACAGACGATTCCTAAATTTACTACACAAAGTAACAAACATAAAAACAGTAACAGTAAAAACAGTAAACAAAAATTATTTTGAGAAACACTTTTTAAGATTCTAGGAGTGATTTCGTGTATCCTTTGAGTGACACGGCAATTTTCTGGTCATCCAATATTCGGGGATTATTATCATAAACTTTGTTACATAATATCCTCATAGAAAAAAAAGCTAAGGAATGCTTAGACGAAAACGAGTTCTTGGTTCAATAGAGACGGTAGAAATATGCCATACGAGTAATGTAACCATGCATGTGCTTCAAGATGTTTTTTGCCGATCGACTCATCTCAAGAAATATTTGACCACTTCGCTCCTCTAATCTGAACATTCCTTAACTTTTTTTCTGTGGTGATATTTAAGAAACAAATGTTATGAAAATAATCCCCAAACACTAGATGATTTGATAGTTACCATTACTCAAGGATACAAGAAGTTTCTCCCAGCATCTTGAAAGGCTTTTCTCAAAACATGTATAAACGAGTTTAGGTTTTTCTCTTTAAGAAGAGGCAGACATTCCGAACGTTTGTTGTTAATGTAGGTCCAAAATTATTTTTTTTTCTTAGTCATGTTAGAAGGGCTTTTTACCATTACCAGAAAAAAGAATTGTTTTTAAATTCGTTGGTTTTGTGTAGAAATTATTAATCGTGAGTATAGGTACTTTTACGATATCCGGTGTTTATTAGATCAACCGAAAAGTTCTATTCGTTTGGGAAGTGAAAGAAAATAATAAATTTTTCTACATTTAATAATATTTACTGTACAATATAATTTTCATTTTTACTAGGATTGGTCTATAAACATTCCAGATGGGTGCCTCTTGAGTTAAGTGAGAAAAAGTTACTTAGTCGAATCATCATATCCATAGCTCTGTTTACTCGGAACGAAAACAAACTCGTTTGGGACCGGATGATATAAAGTATTGAAAAATTGATTATTTACGAATACATCGTAAGAAAAAGAGAATACTTGCAGCTTGGGTTATCTGTCCCCTCCATCTCTAAATCAAGATTGAGCCGTGCATAGGGTGGGACGTCCAAGAACCTATACATTTCGAGCTTTTGAAACCAAACAGGAATCCTAATTAGGAGAGATACTGTCCGCAAATGGATGATTTGGACATAACACTAAAAGAAAAGAAGCCAGCGATGTTCAATATGAATCACATTATAGTGTATTATGATATTGCCTAACCACATGCTGCTTTGGCGATTCGTCAAAAATCATATAAGTAGGCTGGGAATTTCTGTTGAATCCATCATATTTCTTAGACCTATCACCCTTTAATTACCACTTGTTTTGCTTCCTGCAAAATTTTTTGAAAGGAGAGAAATTCTTAAAACTGAAGTATACGTTAACTTAGCACTATTTGAATTCCTCGCCTCTAAAGATAAGGCATTTATCAAAAATGATATTTAAAAGTTTCCATCATGCTGACAACAATTCACAAGTAACGACATGAAATATATTGCACATTAAATATTAATAAATGCAGGAGCTTTGGTTCTAGAATAGTGTCAGTGTATTTTCTGGGATTCAATGTACCATCGATGACATAAAGGCGAACAGTACCATCTGCTGACATGCATGATCAAATTGTAACACTAAGTGGATGTAGCTTTTCTCTTGTTTTACGCCTTACATAATTTGGTCCCTCTCATCTGTCAATTTAATGTTTTCCTTTGCCCACTGTAATCGTTTATTGCGTTGTTGTTAATTTAAATAAGGCTTTTTTCATTGAAATCTACCTCTTAGCCCTACATACATTAAACTTCTTCAGATTGTTCGTGAACTGACAGAAACACCATCATCATTCAGATCACCTCTGACGGTCGTTGATGATATTCTTCGATCTAGGAGACATAGTCTTTCTTATTCTTCTGTCATCAACAGATGTGGTGCACCTTTTTCGGCCTTTTCCTGTTTTATTTTTATTGAATTTGTCTCCTGGCATCGTAAACAAAACTTTCGGACTCCAGAGGCAGTCACTGAATCACCCACCTGCCTTGCAATTTCAGCATAGGAAAGACCACTTTCTCGTAACACAATAACCTTGCATCTCTTTCTAGGTGTCCAATCTACTCTTTGATGTCGTTTCTTCTTGACTAATAATAGTCCCTGCGTTGCTTCTAGTGCGAATAAAACCAAAACCAAAGCTTCTTAACTAAATATTAAAATGTTTTACAACAATTCCTACTTGTAATTTGATTACATAAGAAACAGTCTTTCACCCCTTCTAAAGAACAAGGCACAATAATGACTTGTTCCAGCTGTAAACATGATTTCAGCTCCTACTGGCAGTTACTTACATTTGATTGGTTCCCAGAACAAGAACAGTGATTGGTCAGGAAAGTTAGGCATTACAAACCATTTTATAACAGTGTTTGTGTTTTGGATTAAAGTACCCATAACTTTTTTTGTATTGCAAATATTTTAATTTTTGTTTTTTGAATTTAATACAATATTGAATTCTCATTAAAATGTTATAAATGATTTTTTTTGCATTTTGTGAAACGTAAAATTTTCTATAAGCATACAAATTTAAAAAACATAAAAATTTCCAAACCTGTCCATAATTTTATCTACCACTGTATATATGTATATATATATATATATATATATATATATATATGTGTGTGTGTGTGTGTGTGTGTGTGTGCATGTGTGCATGTATTTATTCATTTTTACGGATAATTCTAATTTTTGCTGAAAGTTCTTTATTTATTTGACGCTTCAAATGAAAAATCAATTATCCTGAGAATTTCACATTGTCTTCCCGATATTATGTAAATGTTAGAGTTTTTAATTTATAATCTACGTGATTCAAATCATAAAAGAATATAGCCCATTTCAAAAGATTTTATTAAATTCAATAAAATCAAATGTATAAATCGGAGATCGCAGGTATATGGCCTTTTATACGGCGAATTGTGGGGTTTCATATTTATTCTAACTTTAACATTTTTTTTTCATATTAAATAATGTAATTTTAGTAGTTCATTTGGAACATTGAAACAGTTTTAATAAATCCCATAAAATGTGAGGTTATGTGGTTTAACGATACATGAATGACTCGTTCAAGAACGTTTTAAATTATAGCAAAAATCAGATATGTAAATCATCGTTTGAAGTTTTATGTTCCTCATTCTTGAGAAGAAAAAAATTGCTAAAAGAACTTTTCAAATCTTTCTAAAATTGCTTTTCAAACTAATCAATAACTAAATAACCTGTATGAATTAAAATAATCAAAGGATCAACACACGCAAACATTTTCGTAAGTTTTTGATGATTCCATGAACTTTTCAGACTCTATCGAACTTGAAATAAAAAATAATTATGTTTTTCCTTGAGAAATTCTGAGCTGTTTATTAGAAAAATAAACTTGATTTGGTAAATAAATGAATGTATTTTCTTTTTTTATAAATATTTAATGAAAAGAAATTTGAATACGGGTAAAATTAATTCATATGTAATCGGAAAAAAATAATTATAGTTAAATGAAGCCATTTTTGGATAAAGAATAGATTTCAAAAAGTATCTGAAATAATTGATGCTTTTTCTGTAATAGGCTAAGAAGTAACTATATTTAATAAGCGTGTGTCAAAGACAAGGGGCAAAAAATTATAAAATCTCTTATTTTTGTTCGATCGTGCCCTTAAATATTGTACAAATACTCTAATACAAGTAAAACGAAAATTTTCAAAACAAATAACATTGTTTTAAAAATAAATTTATTTCTTGATTTACTAAAAGGTTTCGTTTTTTTTTAAAAAAAATGTGCAATAAATGCTTCCTGTGATTGAAATTTCGAAATATGTTTTTATAAAATTATTACTGATATGTTTATATAGAATAAGGAATCTTACATGTATTTTTTAACAGAATAAATAATAGAAAAGAAAAAAAAAGTTTAAGGTTTACAGTGGAATGCTCTTAACAAGACATTATCAAATAATTTTTGATTTGTAAAATTTTTAAAATAAGTTATCCTCGTGTGATATTTTGTTATTCAATAAAATATTATTTTAGAACATTGTGGGCATTGTGGACTGCCATCTACCGGCTATTTTGATTTCGTGAATGCAATTTTAATCGTATGGAATTTCTACTACCATCCTCAAATCCATGCTATTGTATTTATTTGAATGCAAAAAAGTGCATCGGAAGAGTAAAAAATAAAAAAGGTTTTTGCGGAATAACATTTTCCGATCAAGTTTCAAAAATATTCTAAAATATTTTTTACAGACC
>BMAW01017198.1:1833107-1900338 GCA_019974015.1 Nephila pilipes
CTATGGTAATATTCAAAAGCTAGTGTAAGTCAACTGTTATCTTATATCTTCCGGAAGATAAATTAGACGTAATAGGATGTTTTATTTAAAAATAAACATGTTAACTCTTTTTCCGAAAGTGACTCTTGCAACACAACAATTAAATTATTATTTTTAATATGTATATGGTGTATTTATTATATGTGTTTTTCAAAAGCTTAATATGATTAATGCAGGACAACATAACCATTTTATGTATATTTTATGAGCTATAGCATTATTTTTAACTAACTAGAGTTCAATGAAGCAAAAACACGCACACAACTAAACCTAACAGTTCTATTTCTATTTAACTGAAATATTCACTATTTTCTGCTAAATTGTAACAAAAGCAAACTTCAGCATATGACATATAGAAAAAATAATCACTTAACAGTAGTGTGAAGAAAATAAAATTTTCAAATACGAAATTCTCTAAGATATAAAATTGTTTTAAATCAAAATTTATCGCATTCCTTGTTTAATCTGTGTCAGCTATAGAAATTGTTGCCTATTGTTTCATAACAGGAAAAATTACTAATTCATAATACCATTTTCTCCTTTCCACCGTGTCTAAGAACGCCGTTATATATTCAACCAAAAAAATGCAATTCACTTCATTACTTGTATATTTGTATAAACAGTTTCGAGAAATGAATTCTCTGGTAGAGGATGAATGGATAAAGCAAAATTAAACCACTTGTAAAATAGAAAACAAATAATAAAAAAAGAATCTCTTTGTATTTTGCTGAGATACAGCTTTTGTTACTATTCCTTATATTAACTGCAAGCATTGTTATAATTTTTATACTATCATAGTTTATTTTAGCGTATTAAAATTACCTGTCTTTTCCGAGAAAAAGTACAATCAAGGAGAAGTCTTAGAAAACTAAATGTTCACTTTTAAAATTATAATAGACTAAATTATTACTATACTTTTATTTTTCAATTTTATTAATTTGAATATTAAAACATGAAATTTCTACTTATAAGGAACAAGTGACCCAAGAACAATTTAATAATTTCATAGTTTTTAATAATTTCATAGTTTTTAATAATTTAATAAAGTAATAGTTTTTACATATCCTGTTTCTTCAGTCATATAATTATTTTTTCATGATATATTTACATGAATGAAATAGCATAAATTATGTCTAGGCTTTCATGTATCAAATTAATATTTATTCTTCATTTAAGAATAATAAGAAAATAAAAATGTGAATTACATCTGTGGAGCGAAGCCCTTCATCATTCACTGCTAATAATACCTAAAAGTCATACTTAGCTCTGATCAATATTAAAGGTGGGTCCGAGTCAGGACATAATACAACATCAAATTATCCTCTCTTCTTAGAGCACGAACCTGTCTAAATATCTTTTTCTCTCTCCTTTCTGACACATCAAGTATGTCACAGCTTATCAATTCTATTTCATCAATCTTATCAATTATACTTCAATATTTCTATTATAATTTTCAAAAGTAACGACTCATAGACAAGAAAATGTTCTCAATTCAGATAACGTCATATGAAAGAACCTAGAGGTAAATTGAAGGGAAATACGTGATAGAACTGCTACAAAATAAGTTAATACGTAGTAATGATGCTGTATAGTATCTTTTGCTGTATGGATTTATGATAAAATATTGTGTTTTAGAATTCGATATACTTAAAATATATTTTTTTTAAAAAAAATAATTTGGATTTTCTATAATTTCCTTGCCTAACAAACATTATTAACTGAAGAAGTATCATCATAAATACAGTTTTGGAATTAAAAATAATATATTACAAATAGATTTTACCTATAAAATTTACTTAGACATTTGCATCTTTTACTTAGTCGCCGTCTATCGCAAGAGTTTACCTTGTGCCAATTTAATTTTTCAGCAGTTATTGAAGAGGGTTAATTATTTAAATATTTCGATTGATATAGTTGTAGAATATTAAATATTCTTTTCGGAAATATTATATACTCTTTTAGTAAGACATAAGTTATTTTTTTTTGTCAAAGCGAATAAATTAACAAAAATTAATCACAAAAATAAGTGACCGTAGTTGTGGTCGCTTAAGTGCTCACCAACTCGGACTCGTGGCCGGCGATTTTCGTCGGGTCGTGGGTTCGAGTCCTGATGCCACGAAAGACCCGCCGTGTAGCGGGGATGATGCCCGTTGAATCGATTCGAGGTCCCAAGTCCTAAAGTGGGTTTGGTATGGAAGTTTGGAGAGGAAATGCACCATCTCAGATGTCGTCCTCGTCACTTGACCGAATCTCAAAATTACGAGGTCTGTCACCTATAGCCTTTGTGTTGCTTCTCAATACGACGGAAATAAACGATCCCACAAATCAAGTGGATTAATTAATTAACTTAATCAACATCGCCTATAGGTTCCCAAAACCGAAATCTCATCATTATGAGATCCGATCTTTTTCTCGTATCTGATCTGCATCTTAAAAATTAGCTTGAATTTAAAAAATAAATTGTAAAATTAATCTGAGTTATGCGAATTTCTAAAATAGAACTTTCAATGATAAATGATTGTACCAAACATTGACAATGAAAAAAATTATATTCAGCATTTTTCAAAGTTTTTTGGGTAACAAAAGCGATAAATAGTTTTTGTCAATTTTAAAAACATAAAAAACCCCCCTGAAAACAGTTATATTAATATGAAAAATATGAATTATTAAAAACCATCATGGAAAAAAAAAAGATTAATTGTAGCGTAACAAAATTTTTACATATTTAGATTTCTCATGTCTGAAAACCTCTGTAAATATGAAATTTTAAGCAATTATTTACAATAGCTCCAAAAATATTAAAATTTGAAAATATTTTCGGTCATTTCGGTGGTTGGTGGGGCAGTATACCACAATGGGTGTTATCAGTATTTTCAAGGTTGTTAAAAAAGGGAGAAACATTATGAATCATTTCCATGGTAGCAATATTGCACACGTTCTCAAATAGTTTCCCCCAAACTGTGTTAATCAAGTTAATTAATTAATTAAGTTAATTAATTAATCAATTAACATAATTTATTTACCTGAATATCTCTGGAACTAATGAAATGATTCGAATGAAATTAGGAACTTATGTTATTGAGGCTCTTTTCTAATTAATTCTGCCAAAATTTGGTGTAGATAATGAGGAAATGTTTCCTTCTATATTAATTATATAAATTAATTAATTTCGATGGGGTATCACAAAGTTTTAATTACCACGAAAAAATAATCGAGTTATCTGAATAAAATTTATTCTACATATTAATTTATCCTTACGTATAAATGTTGTAAATTACAGCTATTCATGTCGATATTTGTTTGGTTCCAGGAAGCTGTAAATGGAGTAACCCTCAGTGTCGCAAAATTTTAATTATAATCACCAGGATATTCTAAAATTTAGGATAGAAACTTATTCTTTTTTATTTATTGTTATTAAGACTTATCTACATGTTATTCATTCTGTCCAGCGTTTCTTGACAATTCGAAGGACGTCATTGTAGAACTCTCGGTAGATGGAGCTGTATCTTTTTTCCATATAGCTGTTTACTTCAATCTACCACTTCTTGAAACCAAATAAATTAACATGAATAGCTGTAACGTACTACAATTTGCACATAAGGATAAATTAACATGCAGAGTAAATTTTATCCAGGTAGCTCGGTTGTTTCTTTCTGGGTAATAAATTAACGTGAAAGATATTTCTACGAATGTGTAATCAAAGTGAAATTGAAGTAATCTGCAGTATGGGGCGATAGCGTTCAATCTTCTGAGTTTTACAATGAAGGCCTTCGAAAGGTCAAGAAATGCTGGGAGATATGTATAATTCCAAATTACGAAAATTCAGTGAAATCTTCAAAATAGTAAATAAAAAACTATGTTTCCACATCGATTATTTGGAGTAATAATTAAGACTTTATGATACCCCGGGATCTTAATTAAAACTTTAAAATATTGCGAATTACTTCAATGTACGGCTTTCTGAAATCGAACAAATCAACGTAAATATCAATAATTTGTAACGTTATGTACATAGAGAAAAGTTAACACACAGGATAAATTTTATCCAGATATATCTCTCGGTAATTTCCTAATAATTATTAAAACTTTTTCGATACCTCCAGGGAATAAGTGAAATCATATTTTCGCTAAAAGAAGTATAGCGTGATATTCAGTAATAAAATTAATGGATGATAGGTGCATAATAGTTGTTTTATATCGTATTGTAATAGAATATGCAACAGCTCTCTCAAGTGCTTCTCAAGAATTCGTGACTTACAGGAACACGCACTTTACTGGAGATCAAATATGGTTGGAAATAAATTCTTGATCTACGATTTATTCTTACGCCTTATTGTTTTCAAGAAGTCGTTTTCCGGTGCTATTCCGTTTTAGAATTGGGTGTGGCTTGTTTATGTAGATTCAAACACATTTCTCAAATTTATTAATGATTTTAAGTAATCACGGGAAAAAACACACCAAAATTATGTATTTGTTACATAAAACAATATAGACATAAAATTCTTTTAAAACAGGTGTTTTACTTAAATGATATAATTGTTCAACTTTTTTTTTTCCATTTAGAAATCTGTATATTTTAAGAATATTAATCATTAAGATGAATATCGTCTGCACATGTTTCCTGAAATTATTGCTAAATTATTTAAATCGTCATATATTCTTAATATTTTCTACTGCATTTTTTTTTGTCAAAGCAGATGGAAAAATAAAATTTTGACTAAGGAAACTGAGATCATAAAAGCTTAAAAGTTTTCATTTTTTTGATTTTGCTGCTAAAAGCTAGAGAGTGTTTCGCTAATTTTATAGATGTATTATTTATGAGAATTTGATAAAAGTGTGCTATTCGCGATTTTCTCTTCATTAACCTCGGGGACTTTATAGTAATTTGAATTACATAAATTACAATTTCTTTCGAACCCAAATGAAACGTTTTTAGTTCATTTGATGAAGATAGAAGCAAAGTGACTTGAACTAAAAATAGTGATATATAAATGAAATAGAACTGAAAGTAAAATGAAGGGAGATAGATACAAGGTAATGTCAAGCTGATAAATATTTGTAAATCTTATAGTAAAAGAATCGCAGTTAATCTTTTGGATTGAAGTAAATCTTCTTTAAAGAACAAAAATAAGAATCGACTGTTTGTGTTTAGTGATTGAATCAGAACGAATGAATTGGTAAGCTTTGACTTTATTAGTTGATTCTAATTTAGAATTGACGAGTTAAGTGGGATTCGAGAGAGAGAATGTCCTTATCTGTGTTCTCAGTGATAAATAAAGAATTTTATCTCTTTCTTGCATATCTTCAATTGGAATCTTGCTTGTATTGACTGTTTAATTGGAAGGAACAATGGCAATAGAATTAAATAATGAAGACAGGGCGCTACAAACGGACGAAATTGAATTTTAATAAAGTAAATAAGGAAAATTATATAACGAAACAGGAATAATATTTGTAAAGGCGCTTTTCTCAAAATGTGTGTTTCAAGGATTCTGATACGTTTTCTATCAAATCTACTTTATTTTCCACATTACAAAATCAAGTTATTTCCTATAAAATGAACGTAATTTTTATCGAATAAACACTTATACGTTTAACATAAGACACAATATTTCTGTAAAAATTGTGAGAAATTCAAAAAATCAGAAATGAATTTCTAAAAATTTAATTAATTTCGAATTATGAAAATTTTAATTACTGCGTATAGAAAATTATGTCTATATAAGTAGTATGATAATTTTGAAATTTATAAATACAGAAGACTTTACGTAAGATTTACCTAAATAGTTATATGTTCAAGACTTACAGTTGTTAACACAACTACTCATTATTAATTACTCATATATAATTATTTACGTATATAAATGGGATTTTTTTTTCCATACACATATACATAAGTATATAGATATGTCAATGTTAAAATTTGACTTCCGTTGTCTTTAATTTCGAAACTTAGTATTAAAAAATAACTAATTTTTTCCTTGTCCGAAGGCGGCTTGCTTACCTTAAACCGTTGATAGTTTTCATGCGGAATGGATTTGTGACATTTTTTACAAGTTGATTTGTCGTAAAAGCATATTATATATGTGGCGATAATATACGTAACAGCTGTCAAATACTTATGTCATGATTCTTGACTTATTCGAAGCGGTCGTGAGCAATCAACATTGTCAGTAATAAATTCTTGATCTGTTATTTATCTTTGCGATTTATTGTTTTCATGTTGTCGCGTTCCGGTGCTATTCTGTTTGTGTATAGGGCGTGGTTTATTTGTGTAGACATCGGAAAAAAGGCATCAAATTGATTCACGTTTTATATAATTCCGGAAAAGTAATAACAATGAAAAATGTATTATTCGTTTTTCTGGAAAAAAGTTCATACATTATCGCCATTTTTTCTGTTTCGTGTAATAACACTGTAAAATTTTTCGAAATTACGGATTTAAGAACTAGAAAAATTTAGATGTGCAATGACAGGTACGTTTTAATAATGATAGCGTTTTAACTTACAATAGCTCCTCTACTGTAATATGAAAGTGTTCCATTATCTAAATTAAGATTGGATGATCATGATTGAATTATGGTACGCAATTTTGTAGATTTAATTGCTGATTATTTAAAAAAAAATGTAGAATTTCTTTAGTGAAATATAGTACTTGTTAAAATGCCATTAGATATCTACTTCACGAAGGTAGCTCAAAAAGTACCTGTTTTAGAAATAGGAAAGGAGTAGCTCACTGTCATGTTGACATTAATCTTTTTTTCCTTTTTAAAGAGGTTCATAAGTATAACGTCCTTCATATACCAAAAAATTTTACCTTGAATTTACCGACCGATGAGACCGTCTTCGCTTTCTTTCCAGCGGATTCATTAGAAGCGATCGATTGTTTTGATTGCTGTGTGTTTTTCGATGTGTAACGATGAATTCAGATCTCATCAATGATGTCAACTAGAAACATCAGTAATAAAAACTTATTTGTTAATCAGTATCATATTTGTTTTGGCATCATTATGTTAACTAATCGTAACACGTAATAATAACATCAACTTGCCTCTGCAACGCCATCTGTCATCAGAAACAAGTAGTTTTTAAACCAATTAATTATAAAATAAACTTTATCTCAAGCCTTATTTTTTCTGAATGTATAAAATATTTCTTTTTTTTAATCCAATCCTTTTACTAATTTCTACAGTGTTTTCATAAAGATTCATCAGTAAATATGATTTAAAATGATTCATGTGCTTGAAATACTGAAAGTTTAACTAAAAATTACACTCCCAGTCAGTTGGAAAGTAAATTGTAAAATATGCTCCGTGTTAAAAAAAAAAATAATGAAGAAATAAAACGTAACTTCGTGTCTGAATTTATATTCGCATTTTATTTAACGCTTGTTCATTAAATCTACGTTTCCCCCCTCTTTTTGCAACAATAGAAGGCTAAAATAAAAATTGATTAAGATGAAAACTATTCAAATTTATAATATTCAATTTGTTTGTAATGCATGTTGGAAAAAAGGGATTTATATCTGTATTACTAATACAGTCTATTAATAAATTGAATTTGTTCTTAAATACTTGGAAAAGTTTCAAAATCCAATGAAATATTAAATAAGCGGAATTAAATTTCATAAAAAAATATAAGAGCTTAGTCGTGAGGAAAATTAATTAAAATTTATGTCTAAAAAACTTCGGAACTTTTAACTCTTTGAGATCATATCCGAGACCTCATCACATAAAATTTACAATCCTCTTCCTCCTTAGAATATTAAACATCGCCTCATTTAGGTGTTCCAGGAAGATAAATTCATCATCTACAGAACTGAGGGGTGAAAATTGTTTAAGATATCTTGATTGGGATGACAATTACATCGCTGGAATTGGGCCATCATCATGTTTTGAAAGTCCATTCACGCGAGTTTCGCCGCTTAATTCAAAAGGGAAAATTCGGATCGATTTTAGGGAAACTGAGACGAAGAAAATCCCTCGTCACGGTCGTCTGCGAGGCGGCAATTGAAGAGAACTCTCAGTTTCGCGTTTGCAGTCGACATCGGAATGACACTGTACAGAACTTGTCCCGAGATGAGTTTAGGTGTGTTGTCGCTGTTGACCATCTTCGGTAAGTTTCTGTCAGTTATTCAAATATTTTTGGAATGACTTGAAAAGAAGTTTTTCGAACTGTTATTCCGAAGTTAGAAATGACTTTTAAACTTTTCCCCTCCGAGAAAGTTATCAGCGAAACACATGGTGTTTTTATCAGTTGTGTTTATTCTAACTCTCAGCGCTGTCATTTATTAGTCACTTAATTAACTGTTGATTAATAAATACTGGCTATATTTATTTTAAAATAATTTTTTTCACTTACTTACCAAATCATTTAAATGTATTTAAATTTATATAAATTTAAAGAAGTAACGGAAATATAAATCTCTTGATGTAATGTAAATTAAGCCAGTTTCATGATTAAACGTAAATAAATATTTTTCGTTTATCGAAATATTACGATTATTTACTTATAAAGTTTTTTTTTAAGAATTGATATCTGTTACTTTTTTTTCTTACAATTATAATATTAAATGTGGAAAACGAGTTAAGTTGATTTAAGTTTAAAGAAATAACGAATAAATATTAAAATTTGTGTATGTATTGTAATCCGATGTAAATTAAGTAAGTTTCGCGACAGAATTTAATTAAATAGGTATATTATGATGGAAGAATTACGATTATTAGTCAATACTTAAAAAAGAAATTACTTTGTTTTATTTCATTACAAATATTTTTTGAAGGTAGTAAATGAATCAAAATTACAGTTTTAAAATGTGAGTATGTCTTTTCCTTTAGCGCTTAAAAATTCATTCTCTGAAATTTATAATTTGCCTTGTATAAATTTAATAGTATGGAATTCTTTAAAATTATGTTACATTGTAATTCCAATTTATTTTTACTTGATATTATCTATTTAAAATTAATTCATAGATGCAAGTAATTTATTATTTCACATATTATTATTTAAATTAACTTTGTCCTTTGACATTTAACATTTGTAAATTGAGCTTAATTGTACGAACAATTTTATTTGAAAGACAACAATTGAAACAAAATATTAAACTTTTATCTTGAAAATTGTCTTGTCGCTCTTCTTCAATGATTCACAAATATTTTCCGAAATAATAAGAAAACATTTTATTTAAAAATTATAAATGCATTCCATTAGCGCGCGTTTAAAAACATTTTTAAGATTTTATTTAAATGGACATCTATTTAAAAGGAGGAAAATACTCAATGGAGATTAACAAATCGATTTATTTTAAAAGGACATCTGATTTTTTTCCTTAACTATAACAAATTCTTTAAAACAACAAAATTAGTTAAAAGCACTCTTGTATTTTATTTGGAACTTTCATTTGCTATTAGTTAATGGGTTTTAATTTAAAAAAAAAAAAAAAAAAAAAAAAAAAAGGGAAGATCATGCAGATTTTCTTTGAAAATGCTAAAGGAAAAAGATATCTCATTTCAAAAACAGATCAAATATAAATTTGTTTAATATGCTTTAGCTTCTTAATTGAGCACTTGCAATTACTTAGTAACAATATTGCTGAACTGAGGAGTCTGGGTTGTAGCACTTCAGCGTTTGTTACAGTTGTAACCGAAATGTGCTCTGTGTATTAAATATTGTTTTTTAACTAAGTATGGTAGTATTATAGTTTTTTAGTTTAAATATTTTTAAAAATTTATTGAAAATTGAATTTATTGAAATTTGTTTGTGTGAATTAATTAGTTATTATTTGAAATTTAATTTGATTTTGTATAATTTAAAATTTTGTCTAATTAAAAAAAACATTTACCTCCTGCACACAAACATACGCACATATATAATTTAAAATGAAACATGATATAGTACAAAAGAAGTACGTGAGAAACATGTATATAAGCTAAAAATAAATTATCTAATTATAATATTTACCAAAAAAATTAAACCAATAATTAAAATTTATACAATTAAAAAATGTAAAATCACTAAATAAAAAAAATATTTCTACGTATTTTTAAAGATTAACTTGTTATCGATATATGCATCTTGGGCGGGGGGGGGGGTATGTACACTGATTCTAATACGAAGTTCTTGTTGCATTTGTCCTTGTATGTGTCTGTCGATGGATTCTCTCTAGCAATAGTTCCACTCGGTACAATTTCATTCTACTAAGAATAAGACATACAAATGAATATACAATTTTTTATTTGATCAGCGTGTTAATTTATTAGGGCTTCCCGGAAGTACTTCGCACAGATTGTATAAAATCTCATCTAATGGTTCCGGACGATCTATCCCTTTTATATAACCGTAGATCCTGTTTGTTGTGATCATAATGATTTGTCTTGCTTGTAAGTGTTTCTATCCAAACATTTCGGCTGAAAATGACGTTATACTGTCATAAAGAACTGACATTTAGTGAACTCTAAAACCCTATTATATTTTTGAGAAAGGATAAACACTAATTTTGTAAAAAATATTTTTACTGATGTTTGCATATTGTTATCTTGCTATTAAAAAGTCTTTATCTACTTACTTGGAGAAATTCTTTATATATCTAGAGATAATACTTTTTACTATACATGTAACGTTGGACTATCCGCAATTTTCTCATAATTAACTTTGGGAACTTTTTATAAAGGGAACTGCATTTCATAAAACGTCGTCTCAACCAAAATGGAACGTGGTCTGCCCAAGTTTGATGAAATAAAGAAATGCAATTAATTGAATAGAAGAAACACACAAAAGCAAACAATGTCTACCTGAATATATAGAAGGTTGGAAAGTTGAAAGTAATCGGTTGGAAATTAGTTATTAAAGGATAGCGAGTAGTCGTAGTTGACGTTTGTGAATTTGCGTCGATAGTTGACAGACTATTTAGAAGAATCTTCTAGAGTGAAAAAATCCTTTCGAACTACCAGTATTTGCGAATAATTCGCTCAGACCCGAACAAATGGGTTAGAGATCCATTTGATTATTATTCCATGCGGGATTGCAGGTGTTTTGAGAATTAGTAGACAGAGAAAGATCATTGGCATAATTGAATCTATTTAACTGAACTAAAACGTATGTAATCCATTTCCTCGTCATTTGACTGAATTGTGCACTAAGACTTTTAGGGCACAATCGCTGCAAATTAGCTGGTAAATGATGAAGCGAATAGCTAGTAGGCTTTGCATATCTTCCTTGCAATTTTAACTAAGAGCTCTTAAAACTCGGGTGATATGTATTAAACATCGTGTATATGAGTTAGGACATTGTATACCGGATTAATATTTTTTCAATCCTTTCTTTCTGAGACAGTAGGCCTCGTTAGCCTAGTGATCATATACGTGGACTCGCGACTGACTTTATTCTTGTCGAGTCATGGGTTCGAGGCCTGATGCAATAAAAGAACCACCGTTTTGCGGAGGTGATGCACGTTAAATCTAGTCGATTCGCAAACTGTCCCGTTACCGTGCTGTGGATGTGTGGATAGGTAGGTGTCAGCTCAGATATCATCCTCGTCGCTTGGCCGAGACTCAGAATTATGTTGTCCGTCGCCAAACCCCCTTGTATTGCTTCTGAGTGCAACGTTATTAAAAATCACAATCACATTCTCAGACGGTAAGATGACTGGTTAAGTGGATCCGCTAATGTATTTGAAATAACGAAGTTAATCACACCAGATGGATTAACATGAACAAATGATGAAAAGTTAGACTGTACTCGAAACAATATTATTACTGTGTACTTATAATTTATTAAAGTGTTTAGCGTAGCTATAAAATTAGCAATATTGCTCAGCCGATCGACAACATGAAAACGAAAGTAAAAAAAAAAAAAAAAATGAAGGAATGAAAATAAAAATATTTCTTATGTTAAATGTTATTTATTTAGTGGGCCACACATTTGTCATCTTTGATTTAGAATATGAGAATGATGAATTGTTGAATTTCTTGACATTAAGGCTCTTTATCCACTGTAAAAATATCAATTTAACATGTCGGTTGCACTACTAAAATTTAAAATTAATGTATAATAATTAGGATTTACCTTATTAAGCATTCCTTTAATAAGTAGTGACTAATAGTTAATAAATTTAAACGAGGTGTTAATTTGGCGATTATTACATTTAAATTGTATTGTGAGTATAACCATATGAATATTTACTTTCCATGATGAGCATATTTAATATTAATGATTGTCAGTTTAGACTTCAGTTTAAAATTGCAATCCTAGCTATAATTATGTAATCTTACAATTGTAAAGGTATTCATGATACATTGTAGATATCATTAACACCGTTGAAAGAGAGATAAGCGCAGAAAGATGAGCGAACAATCTAGGCATGGCCCATTTGTTACATTGTTCTCTGTTACTTAAGTTGTCCGCTGGGAGAGTCACTTTTCTTCCACATAAAAGCTTATTTGATTTCTTTTGGGTCTTTTTGTTGTTCAGAGGCAATGTTTTCTTTTCTTCCCGACTACGACACTGGTAGGAGTACAGTGAGCCAGGAAGCACGGTTGTAATGTTCTGAAAATCGCGAGGTTGCTACAGGAGTAGTTAAAAGCGTCCTACTTCAAGATAAAATAAAGAGCGAGTGAGAAAGAGAGGAAGAAAAATGGGGAACGAGAGGGTGAAAGAAAGATGGATGGATTCAGAGAGCAAAGAGAGAAACGATAAGAGAGACTGAGGAAGAAAGTTGCATATATATATACATTTATATGCTTAGAGAGAGAAATACACACGCACGCTCGCACGCACGCGCGCGCGCACACACACACACACACACATATACATGGGAAGAGAGAAATGATAAGAAATATAGACAAAGAGAAATAGAGAGTCAGGGTGAGAGAAAGATAAAGAGGCAGTAAAAGAGAGAAAGGGAGACAGAAGGATAAAGAAAAAGGTAGAAAGAGAGGGAGATATATAATTTTAGAGTTTAGTTTAGTTTGTATTAACGTCGCACTAGAAGCAACACGAGAGCTATTGGCGACGGATCTCATAATTTTGAACCTCGGTCAAGTGACGAGGACCACACCTGAGCTGGCACCTCCCTCTTTTAACTTCCACATCACACCATCGGGAGGATTTCAAGTCTCGACAGATTGAACGTGTTTCAGCCCCGGCTACATGGCGGGTCTTTAGTGGCAACAGGGCTCGAACCCCGACTCAACGAAAACCACCATGGCAACCATGACCGCTAGATTACCGCGTCCAAAAGAGAGAGAAAAAAAGAGAGATAAAGATAATGAGAGGCCGGGTGGTGGAGAAAGAAGAAAGAAAAAGTAGAAAGAGGGAAATAGGGTTTACAAAAAAGAAATGAGATATTACTCGACCATGTAAATAGCGCCTGACTGCTTCAGACGAGACCAAACGCGAAAAGACAGATATGTAGTAGAAAAGTGCGTAAACCATTTCAGATGTGTTCAAAGCAAATGTATCATTCAGTCAGAAAATATTAACATTTCTGACTTTTAAAAAGGCCGCTTAGCCTAATGGTTATGATCGCGGACTCGCGGCCGGCGGTTATCGACGAGTCGGGGGTTCGAGCCCTAATGCCACGAAAGACCCGCCGTGTAGTTCGGGCTGTTGCACGTTAAATATGTCAAGGCTCAAAGTCCTCACGTTGACGTGGTAAGGAATTTAGGAGAGGGAGGTGGCTGCTCAGATATTGTCCTCTAGATCCGAGTTTCAAAATTTCGAGGTCCAATAGCCCCCGTGCAACGTTGACAGATGTAATCACAATCTGGTTTTTTTAAAATTTTGTATTATTGATTTCTATGTTCACATTACTAATTGTATTCTGTGCTATTTTGTTTAAATATTTTTTTAATCGTATTTATTGAATTTTAATTAAAGGAATAAATATTCCTGTTAGCAATTTTTTTTGCCCTGCTCGTATTTTTTTTAAATTTTGTTTCCTTAATTTAAATGTGAGTACTTGAGTTAATGGACCAGTTTCATCCATCAAATAATACCCTTTCTACTAGAAATTTTTTTAAAAATTTAATTAAATTAATTTAAATTTTTTTTTTGATAATAGTTATTGTATTATGTTGCATATGCAGAACATTTTTGCATATAAGAGTTTGAAAATTGTATTTGCAACGTTTAACACATTTAAGAATCCTAATAACAAATATTTTTGTATCAAAATTAATTTTTGAACTTCGACGAAACTGAGTTTGTTACATATTTAGAACGGTATTATGTTACCATTTATACGCATGTGTGTTTATAGTAAATAATAGTTTTCAAGTGGAATATAAACCCTGAATTAAATTTCAGTTTTTTGATAAATATGAACAAAATAATTTTTCTATGTCTTTATAATTATATTACCAAATGGAAATTTATCTGATTTGAAAAGGATACTGATTCGCGGAGAGGGTCAAATAAAGTACGCAAATTAGATGATCTAAAGAAATACAATGAGTTGAATTGGAGACACGTATGTGTAAGTGAAGGCCAATTGAATATGTGATGCTGGTCTATTCGTGATTTTCTCTGCCTTAACCTCGGGGACTTCATGATTCTTTGAATTGCATAACATTTCAATTACTTCCATATAAGGAAATAAATTGAAAGGAAAGTGAAGGGTAATAGAAGTCAATGACTTGCTGATAGAGAATTATAATTTAGTTTGAAGCTCTTTAATTAGTTTTGTTTAATTTGTTTTGTGGATTGAAACGAATTCTATTTGAAGTATCAAGATAAAAATCAACAGTTCGTTGGACGGGGTTGAACAAAGCGATTGAATTGCTATGCTAAGAATTTATTAATTGATCCTAAGTGAGAATTGATTAGTTAATTGAAATTCGTCAGAGAGCGACTTGTGCTATCCATCAGTGACTATTAGTAAAACATTTTGGTTTGTACTTGCGTGTCTTTAATTGGAGTCAATATATATTGCTTGATATCTTCAACTAAGATATGCAACAAGATCACAGTAATGAAGGACAATCGTTGCAAGTCGAAAGTAAAAAGTTGAGAGTTGAAGTCAGAGGATTGTGATTATATAATAACAAGTTAAATCCCTCGGACCCGAGTACGCTGATAAGATTGATCTTCGATATTAACGTTAGACGAGATAGAGATAGATAGATAGATAGATAGAGAGATAGATACTCTAATTAATATGTAATATTTTTGATGATATAATAAACTCTGTTTAATCCGGTACATTCGGGACCACGGCAGTTCCGGTTAGTTATTTTGCCGGTTAATGGAGCGTCAATGCAGTGTTAACGGAGATAACAAAGATAAATCACTCTAGCTAAAAATTCAAATGATTAATTTAATGTGTTTACGTACATTCTGAAACTTTGCAGACGGTAAAAAACATTTCGTCCCCTTCTAGAAACTATAAAAATTAATTTAAACCTTGAACATTACTTGAATTGAATATCCTCGTTTTGAAAAAAAAAAAAAAAAAAAAAAAAAAGCACAAAAGAAAATGTAATATGGATAAACAATCTGTGACGAGCTACTCTATTCGCCTGCTTACGTTTATTTGTTTTATTAGCTCTTGAAAAAACACCTATTGAGCTTCGAGGACATTTTACTGTACGTATGTAGTTGTAATATGGTGCAAAAATGTTATGTTAACCGTTAAAAGCAAGAAATAGCGTAATGAAAACTATTAGTTACGTGAAACACTGAGGGAAAATGCGAGCAGGTCTGTGTCGCTTAGCAGTCAAGGTCAACAAACATCTAAATACTCACAAAAAGTCTGAAAGCGAACAGTTCAATTGGTATTGGCGTATAGAATGTGCCTAACCGTATCCAATACTAGATTAAAGAATTACTGTACTTGTTTTAATGAATACATTTCTTCTAATTATGAAAAATATAATACCTAATGGGAGTCACTCACCGGACCAGGTATTTTGTTCTTTAATTAGAGGCAAGTACATATACTATATTCAAAGAGACCGGGACCAACAGAATTGTCCCTTAAATAGAGGTGCCCTTTTTTCGGAGATGTACTTTATGTGAGGTACTACTGTATTAATTCTAATTTTTGAAGCTTCACTCCTCTCTTTTTCATTCGTGATTTGTTTCGTGTAACGAAGACTTTCGTATTAACAGCACATTTATATATATAAGGAACGAAACAACTACGTATTAACTCAAGTAATTGTATAAGTAAAAAATGTTAAAAAGGAGGTATTTCGAACAGATTTTTGGTGTCCATGATCGTTATCATCGCAAACATAGTTAACAAATCATCTAAAAATATAACGAATTGTTGCCATTGTGAAACTGAAATTTTTGATTAAATGTTAAAAAAATATTGCCAACTTCTATTTTTGAAAACAATTCATAAACTGTTCATTTTTTTGTAGGTGTAATATCTACCAATACGCAGGCTTAAGAAATAATTTACGAGTTTGACTGAAACAATTCTAAAGAACAAATTGTTAACATTGAAAATATTACACTAGTAGGTTGCAAAGTTATTTAAATTTAATGTTTAACTGAGTTTAAATTTTAATAATGTTAAAAGTATTCCCTAAAAAGAATACATTTGAAAATCCCGTTTTGGTATTATAGCAGCTTACAGTAGTAGCGATTATATCAATTCAAAGAAAAAAATTTTAACGGAGAAAATATTAAAACAATAAGTACATTAAAAAGTTATTTGCGAAAGATAAGTTTAATTTGAATATTAACATCATGTCCTAAAAAGAATACATTTGAAATGCATTGTAAAAATAGTTATGTATTTTTTTATTCTGATTTCTGTAATAGTTTATTATTTTATTTAATTTTCTCTACTCACATAGATGTTTTTTTTTATATTTAATAATTCGCTTAATTGCTCGCGGAATTAAAATTTATCGAAACTGATTAAATCCTCTTTTTTAAACAACTCACTGTTTTAATAAGGACTTATTTTTTCATTATTCGAATAAAATATATTCGCATTAAAACTATCGAAGAGTTAATAGGGACAAAATTGCATCGCATTTTATATTTCATGTAAGTAACGACATATAATTTATTAGGTGAAGCATAAAATAATTTCGTATCGAGAAACTTGTTATTTGTCCTATTATTGCTGAAAAGAATTGTATTAAAAGGAAATATGATCGTCTTAACTATATAAGTGTTAATATGATTGATTCTAGTTGCAAGAAAACGTTAAAAATAATTGCAGTGCCGCTATAAAGGGATACTTCCCCCTCCATCTCAAGCGTAAAATCTTTCTCGTAATTCTAATGTTTCTGAAATAATTGCTTCAAAATAATATATATTAGCTAATTTTACTCAGACTAAGATTGTTAAGAAATTTAAAGGTCAAAAAGGGATTTTTTTTTGTATTTGCTTGGTAGTGAAGTTGAATTCATTAACCTCGGCTGAGAGCTGTATTAACAATCGCGAGCTAAATCGCAACGATATTTATGTTGAATCATGAATTCATGTCCTGATTCCATCAAAGGCATCTGTGCGGGCTGATGGAGATTGTTGTATTTTGAATGGAAATGAGCCTCAAAATTCCATGTGTGATAGAACGAAAGTTTGAAGAGGAAACGTCACATGTCAGATATCATTCTCATCATATAAACGAAGTTCAAAATAACGAAATCAAGTCAAAAATAAACCTTTTATAATCGTAAAGAAATTTTAGTTCCATCTAAAATCTCACAACTTATTCAGTAGTATTAGTGATCAAGATAGACTCAAATTATGCTTTACATAAAGTTATACTCTGCATAAGATTAGTGCTCTAGATACTCTACATAAAGTAATAGATCACTTGTTAATATTTTAGTATCATTTTTCATCAATTAGTACATGGTAGATGTACAACATTTACTGATGTAAAATATAATCAAATTACTTGAAAAATGTACGATATTTTTCAATTTTATTATCTGGTTAAGTGCTTTTCGCTATTATTTAGCCAGAGAACGCATTAAGAAACAAAATACCAGTTCTAAAGGTACAAATTAATTGATCATTAGTTAGTATTTTTATTGTATTTTTATCCGCATATACTTTGTGAATGTAGAATATTTGGTGACGTAAAATGAAAACATTTGCATAACATGCAAGAAAAACTACGCAAAATTTGAGCGATGCATTTTTGTACTTATTATTGGTGAAAAGTATATAGCTATTAGTAATAAAAGCAAAACATTAATATGTATTATTTTTTCTCTTCTGAATCAAATATTGTATGAAAACTTTCTTTATCATTCATTAAACACAACATCAAACACCCCAAAACTTTTCTTATCAGATTCTGGCTTAAATAAAGGGGGAAAAACATTTCCTTCGATTTTTTTCGTCACCAAATCTCCACTCTCCCTAAAAAAGTTAGATTCGATTTGTTTCTACATCACTCAAAGCAGGAAACAGACGCACCTGCCCTGCTATGCTTCAATCGCGGGGCGTTATTATCCTGCTGTGTTTTTTGCACAATCGACTGAAAATGGGAACGCATGGCTTCATAAAAAGGGATTTCTCTTTTTCCCCTCTCTTGTGAAACGTTTCCGAAGAGATGTGTTGCGACATTCAATTAACACGTGGAATGTACTCTGGATAATTTTATTCTGCAGTTTACGGTTAAGGTCGCTAATGGAAACACTAAAATTAAAAAGAAAAATGATGAACCATTTTTTTTTAGATTTGCTCTCAAGACACATGCGAAGGGAAATGATTGCCAATTTTTAATGGTGAACAGATGTTGTTTTATTAAGGAACTATTATAAGAATGTTAGAGGCTAGGTTTCGCATATTTAATTAGATAAAATGATTAAAACTGCGCTGTTGTTGTCTCTTTGTAACAATTAATTAGTCAGTTGTTTTTACTTTGCTTGAGATAGGTTTGCATTAAATAAACATTAATAAAAATGCATGCTTACTTGTAATTCTTATGAAATAATATATTTTGTTTCAACATTTCTTAAAAAATTATGTTTAGCTTACATCAAGTGACAGTTTTTTGGCAAGGGTTTATATTTAATACCCTGCTTCCTTTTTGTTGAGTTTACTAATGGTAATAAATCTCAGAATAAGCAATATATTTTTGTAATCTCTTTTAATTAGAATGATTTATTTATTTTATTCTTTTGCTTAGCAGAATTAGTAATAGAGTCAATTAATATGTCAAACACATACACAGAGAAAGAGAATGAAATATTTTTTAAAATTATTTGCATCACAATAATAATTTAGTTGCACACAAGTTCAACGAAATTAAAAACTTTCTAGAAATTCTTCAGTTGTTGCATAAAGCACGATGACCCTTTAAGGCTTATAAATTCTATTTGCATAAAACTATTTTGTGTTGTCTATGAAAAGTATTTGGTGAATTAGCATTTCAAAATAGCTTTTACTTGTCTATAACAAAGCAATACTTTCTTGTGTACGGTTTGCGCTGCAAGTTTTCTTTCAGATTAAAACATTTATCTTTAGGAAAACAAATGACGTCAAATAATAATCTTTTTATACAATTACATATATTCTATTACTGTGATAGGAATTTTTTTAATAAATCGTTTTTCACTTTTATCAATTCATTTAGAGTAACAAATTTGTCTGGGATTTCAATTAGGTTATTTTTCATTTCTATTGTCTTGCTCTTTCTTTGTATTTCTGTCTGTCTAGCATTCTAACATTTAAGTTTATGGCTATGTTTCTTTTTTATGCATTGCGTTTCATTTATTTATGTATTCATATATCTTTCCTTTTGATTTTATGGAGACGTTTTTTATTTAATGAGTAAAGCTATTTGGAGGAAAATTAGTGCACCAAAATCTTTTATATCTACTGCTCAATCTTAAGCGTCTGAATTTTCTATTTTAAATATATTGTGATAGCATAGACATTAACATTTAATATACATTTCACGTTTTTTGCTGTCTACAATATTTTTAGTTATCTTATAAAAAAGCAAACATTATTATTATTTTATGAAAGTTATTTTATTTAACTTAATTTTAATTGAGAAATTTTTTTTGGTTTTATTTTTGTTTTGAATTAAAATTATCAGCTTAATATGTATTCTTGAATTTCTTATTATATGAAAGAAATTTTGTGCTTTTTTACATTTTATTACTCTGCTGTTTTAAATTTTCATAATATTTTTAACTTGAATAGCTTCATTTTTTTATTTTAGACTAATGATGTTTCAATTAATTCGTTAATATTTGCAATTTAATAGTTCTGGTGTTTCTATTTTAGTTTTTATGAGATATAATTTAGTATAGTTATATATATTTGTTAATATTAATATTTATATATATGTAGCAGTAGGAAACAAAGCGACAATAGAATGGTATTTCGACTTATTTTAAAATTAGGAAAGAGATATTACTGGCAGTCTGCAGTCTGTTCAACACTAATTATATTGTACTCCTTTTTGTTTTTCTTCTCTAGCAGGTTTCTTAAATTTATCTTTTTTTTTTCTTGATTCTTTTAGAATGTGTCAGATTGATTTTTTGCTTAATTTTTTTTCTTTTGAAAATTTCTGTAGTTTACAATGTTTTTCCTGAGTACATACACACACATAAACAATTATCATAACCATATAAATTTAATCTACTCACACTCATAATTCTCAGACATCAGATTTATTTGGCCGTATATTAAATATAAATTAGTTGCATTATTTTAAATTATGTCCATTTTTTAGTGCAATTAACATATAAACACTTTTCCCTAACATTTGTGTCTTATCTGTATATTTAAAATGCTTGAAAACAGAAGCTTTAGAAATTAAATAAAGTTTTTGTTCTTAATAACATAATAGAGTAAAAATATGACAGTAAATCAACTTTAGTTTTAGGGATATCTGTTAAATTGATCGAATTAAAATTCATAAAAATAAGTATAAAATGTGGAAAAATATACCTGTTTTTAATATTAGAAATTACTAGAACATTCTTGAATTATGTTTTAGAATATTATAACTTTTATTCGATTTGAATGTTATCAAAGTTTTGTCTTGTCAGTGAAATTTTTCTGTATGCAAATGCATTAAATTAACAAGAAATATTATTTTTAGTCTGTAAATGAAAGTTTCTCATTTAAAAGTATTGCATTAAAAACTTTTATAATAAATTCTGCCTATACATTTGACATCGTATGGTATTTTAACGATGAAAGAATTTGAAAATGCATTTATTCCAGACAATGAATATTAGAAATATGCATTTGTTAAAAATGTATGCATACGGATAATTTTGGTTTTGCACAAAGATTTTATTATTTGGTATGTAAAAGAAATTTACGTACCATAAATAATGAGATCTTTATTTAAAACCAAACTCTTACTTTATTGTTCAAATTTGGACAGTTCATTAAATCTATATTTAGTGCTATTTCTCTTCTTTTTGTATGCAACTTTCCCTTTTTTTTAGATTTATTCTTCCTCATTAAACTTTTTTTTCCTTAATGTATTTTCTTCCAAAATATTAAATGGTATGTTTTCATATTTATCAAAAATGCTGTTATATAAATAAACAAGAATGACAAATGTTTGTATAAATTAGCGCCTTAATGAATTTCTGTTGTAAAATAAAATTATTTAGAAAAAAGGTATTCGTTATTTGTTTCAGAAAAGTAAATTAATCTTTTTTAAAAAAATAAGTTATTAGTTTTTTTATTTCGTACCAAAGTTTCATGAATTAAAATTTTAAATAATGTCTATATTTTTCAATAATGAGGTTTGTGTAACTGAACTCTTACTATTTCAATGTAAATAGCCCTAATTGAAATCCCTGTTAGTTAAAGTACTTTAATTCCAAACAATTTGTTTCCTTTAAAACGATATTTTAGTTAATCGTATCTCATAAAAGTTTGTAATCAGCTTTTCTTATTTAAACTACTCAGCGCATTATTTTGTGATTTTCTGTCATTCTTTTTTCACAGTCATTTACGTTTAATATAAAAGAATGCTGTAATATTCGTATAATCTTTCTTTCTTTTTCTTAGAATGATACTATGCGAAGTCTAAATTTTGTAAAAATCGATTAGTATTTTATGTATTTTTATTCTTTAAATCACCGTGAAAAATCGTTTTCATGAAAGTGTTTTCATAGCGTAATAAAAAAAACTAATTTTTTTTATTTTGAAGAAATAAAGACGCTTAGTTTCAAGCATTGCATTATGAAGATGATCACTCTCTTGATTTACAGTTTACATTCATGTTGTATTCAATGCTGTTGTTTACTTTGATTACTACATTTTATACTTATTTATGAAGAACAGGTTTCATTCTAACACGGTTTGCGAGTAAAATAAATTTGTTCATGAGTAATAGAGAACCGCAGATAATGTAGAGTATATATATATATATATATATATATATATATATATAGGTGTGTGTGTGTGTGTCGTCCGAATTTATATATCGTACATTACGTTCGTGTTCACACACACACACAGCACCACCACCACACCACACACACACACACACACACACACACACACACACACAACAAACAAACACACACACACACACACACACACACACACACACAACGAAATACATTTTTACTTTGAATTTAGCTTTATTTTTCTGCATTGTTTCCTTGTAAGTCTACATATTTCTCTCGATGCTCCCATCTCTTTAACCTGTTTAAATCGTACTTGGCGTCTTTCTCTGGAAAATAACTGAAAATGAAGGTGATGGCCCCCTCATTTGACGAAACTCTCTGTCCTCCGAACAGAAGGTTTAGATTATAGAACAAAAAGAAGTCGCTTGGGGCTAGATCTGGTGAGTAAAGAGGATGGTCAAACAGTTCTAACTGTAATTCGTGGATTTTCGCCACGGCAACCGCTGAGACGGCTCATTGTCTTGGTGAAACAGATTTTTTTTTCCCCTGCAAATGTTGCCGTTTTTCCGCAATAGTTGCTTTCAGTTTGTCAAATAATGGTGCGTAGTATGCTTCTTAAATGGAGTTTCCTGTTCGAAGGTAATCGATTTAGATAACACCATAACTCTCCCTAAAATCAATCTCCATTACTTTGCCAGCCGAAGAAATAATTTTTGCTTCTTTTTGGAGCCGATTCCATCTTCACAGTCCACTGTTTTGACTGTATTTTTTTTTTTATTTCGGGCGTATAATGGCTTATTCAAATTTAATCTGCAGTAATTAATTGGTGCCAAAACTCTGATTTATTGCGCCTAAACTTCACCAACAGATCATTGGAAATATTCATTCGAACACGTTTTTGGTCTAAAGTGACAAACGCGACACCCAACGTGCGGATAGCTTTCTCATGCCTAAATCTTGATTCAATATATGACAAACACGTTCTTAGGACATATTCATAGTCTCTGCTATCTCTCTCACTTTAATTCGATGGTCGTCTAGCATCATTTTATGAATTTCAGCGATGTTATCGTCAGTAGTGGTAGTTGTTTGGCGTTCCGAAAGTTCATCGTCTCCTAAGCTGGTACGTTTAAATTCAGCTGCCAAAATTTCACGGCGGTAAATGATGGTGCAGAGTCCTCTTACGCTCATCTTTGATTTGCGTAGTCGTATTGCCTTTCAAAAGCATTTATGTAATGATAGCTCTATACTCGATTCTTTCCATTTTTACAAAAACATTTGCATCGACTCTCAAATGATTGTCAAGCAACAATGGCTGAAAATTTGGTGAGTACTTGTTAAAAGATGCGCAACCACATTCCGTAGCTTTTATTGTCGAGTGCTGCCAACTTCACATTAAAGTCGGAAACTTTTTTCAGATTATCCCTATATCAAGACATTCCATCACTCTAGAACAAAATAAATTAGATTTTGAGATATTTTGGAATGGCTTGATAAAAGGAAAAATGTAATATTCTAGTCGGAAAATATTATTTAATACTATTAATATGCAATTCTTGTGCTAAAAATTTCTTTCATAGGTATACGTGATACGATGCTTGCATTTCATCTTAATTATAAAAATATAAACATAACATTTTCTAATTTATGGAATTTACCCCCCTTTTTTGCATTGGCTATTTGTTTCTTATGTCATAGATTTGCATAACTCGGATTTTTTTTAGAAATATTACTACCGTGTCATATGGGGGTTACCTATAATTAATTATAGGTTTGCTTAATAGATAGTTACTGATTCAGGTAAGAAAATGATCGTTGGGGGTGATGCATGTTAAATTTAACTAGGCTTCTAAGACCCGTGGTTGTGTACGCATTACGATATGTTTGGTTTCGTCCTTGTCGCTTCATTATAATTCAGTATTACTTAGCTCACCGCTAACGGTCTTAAGGTTAACTTTTGAAGAACACTATTTAAGTTATTTATTAGTATAAAAATTCTCTCATGATCTGAATTAAATCTAAGTTTACTATCTTGATGGGGTTTAAGTGTACAAATTTTTGATTACGTTGATCTCAATATTCGCTGGTTCTTTTTGTACCTTTATTTATAATCGAATTACTATTTTAAAAACAATATATTTGTTTACAATATTTTCATCTCTCCGGAGTTCACCTTCTTTAGGTAAGTTTGGGAATCGGTACAGCGGAACCCAAATGGTCTCTTTCTTTCAAATTGGGTCGGGTATCTTGTCTTTGGTAAACTCGGGTGACGCTTCCCCGATATATTATAGCGATCCTACTCTATTTTCGATCCTATTTTTTGTTGAACATTTTTTTTCTTTTCCCACATTTCTTTTTAAATTCCCATTAATAGATTGGTGCAGTATATAGATGTGACTTTCGTGCCCATAAACTTCAACTTTCACTCACCCATTCTCTCGTAATGTTTTGAAATTGAATAAATGTCGGTATGTATAATATTTTAATTGTAATTGAGTATATATTTTCATAATTTCAATATACTAGATTGTTCGTAATGTAATTTAATTTCTTTTTTCCGTCACAGGAATTAATTTATTAGGAAATTGCGTTAACGTTTTATATTACGTTTATATAGATGTTTTACTTTCTAAAGAATAAATATTCAGATTGTCAGTGTATTTTAGAGCATATAATGTAATACTTTGAAGTTGTTTCGAAAGTAATTTCGGTTTTTTTTTCAAATAGAGAAGTTAGCTGTATTTTTAACCTGTCAACTTCATTCTAAACCGTATTGTCATTATATGTCTTGACAGATGACATTTCAAGGATTTTTTCTATTAAAATATTTTTTTACTCTTTACTAATAATTTTTTCCCTTGCTGTAATTACATACTTAACAATTCGGTAAAAATAAGAAAAGGCAAAATATGCCAAACTTGCCGCATTTGATTTTCCGTATTTGATAAATTCCTCCCTCTCAAATTGTTAAGAATCAAACAAAAAAATTGTAAATACAAATAAACCTTGAAATGTCAGTTGTCGAAATACATAATGTCAATATACAAGTAGAAGTCGAATGGTTAAAAATACGAATTCCTTCTTTGAGAAAATACAAGCTTACATTTCGAATAACCCAATAGAATAAATGAAGGAACTTATGCTAGATAACGATGAGTTAAAAGATCCGATAGATTAAATTATATTTATTTCCTTCGAAGAATAACAATAAACGGCATTTAACATAACTAAAACAATCGAGATAAAAGTCTTCAGAGTATTTTTCAATTTTATTTATTTACTTGTTCAATATTTTCAGTTTTCATCCACTACTGTAAGAGAAAATCCTTGTAATAGAACCTAAGTCTGTTGTCTTCACTTCTTTTCGGAAGTATTGCGAGTGGTGTTCCAAATCTCATAAGTATATTTATAGAAGCGCGGGATAAACACAGGAAGGCAAACTGGAGACACAAATATGTCTCCTCCGAGAACGGGGGTACTTTCGTTTCTTTTGTTCGATATTTACGGTGTACACAGTCAAAAAAATCACGTAATACTTATAAATCTTTTACGAATAAATCGTGTTTGTGTATGAAATGCTATTATGTTTTTCTCGTAGGATTTGTTATCAAATTATGAAAGCTAGGAGAAAATATTTGGCAGTTTGAGGATGGTTATAACTGAAGAAGAATTGAACTGCTGTGCAAGACAGAATACGTTGAAGAAAATGATAGAAAACTTTTGTTTTTGCTTATTTCTTCAAATGCAAGAAATGTGATATATTGTTATTGTTTTAGTTGAAAGCTACTTACAGAGGAAAACACCCGAGTTGTTTTTCATTGATTTATTGCTTAACCTCTAAATCAATAATTGAATCAAAGCGAGAAAAAAACGATCGTTTATAAAAATATTTTAAATCAAAAATAAGAAGAAAAAAAACGAACTCAAAAAGTATCAGATATATTTGAAAAAATTCCATTTTGTAACTTACAAGTTTATTAAGGTGTAAATGAGCAAATATTTTTTTAAAAATTAATTTTAACGAGTGTATTCTGATATTTATATGCATCTTCTTGCTTTTTTTTTTTTTTTTTTTTAAAAAAAACCCTGTTTTTACGTACTCAGTTTTTCGAAAACAACAAATAGTTAAAAAAAAATTGAAAGTTGCTTTGCTAATTTCATTTCAACATGCCCTTATATTCTCCACTGTTAAGTTTTCAAAAAAGTAGAATTGTCCAAAATGATTTTTAATTAGCATGCAGCTAGCGTACGTCTGAGTTCTCGGTTATTTTAGTTGGGGTGTTTTTAGCGTACCAGATCACTTTTCAATTTGTTATCGTTTGTGTTAATTTTAATAATGTTTAGCTTAAATACATTCATTTTAATAATTTATCTTTTGCTTTTATTTTAATATCCGAAAAGTTTACTATTGTTCATTTCTTCGATATTTCATCGTTTTTCTTAATTCTTATATTTAATTGAGTAATTTAATAATAATTATAAAAAAAGAGCACTTTGGGTGGATAAATCTGTTCTTTGCAAAACTTTGCATAGAACTTTTTTTTAAATTTTTATATACTGATTAATACGATTATAGCGACACTTACGGAGATATTAATATTTTCGGATATACAATATTTTGTTAAGGAATATTTCTTAAATTTTTTTAGAAACAATAACATAAAATATGTGTATCTTAGAACGAAAAAAAGAACATATTTGTGATTAGCGGCGTGATATAGTAACTTAAAGAAATTAACGAGTCTATCACGAAAATAATATGCTCCCCTTTTTACCTGTAGAAATAAATAACCGGACACATGCACGCTTGTAAAACTTATGGGTCTAATTCCTGTCCTAATTCATGTAAGGACAAAAGGATATTTAACGAGCAACGGGAGACAAATAGGATTCACTCTACTGCTCCCGACTACTGTCTCACGAAAGTAACCGGAAGTCACTTATTCCTGTGAAAAGTGATTTGAAACAGTAATAAGAATGTCGTGACGGGTCATTTTAAGAGAAATTTCTGTTGACTAATGATGTCCATTGAATTTCTTTATGACATGTTCCTCGTCCATGATACGCGGGTCTCTCAAATACTAAAAAAGATCCAGCAGTTTTGTTAAGATAATAGACCATGCTAGAAGAATTATTTTATTGTTATGTCTGATTATTGAAATAAATAGAAGTTTAGAGCTGCTTGGTATTGTGTTAGGGTCATAGATATCGTATTATGTTGTCATGAAAATTTTGATTTGTTTAAGTTCAGTTGTTTTATAACGTAAATTAATATAACAAAGTTTTTATGTGTAAATGAGAGAGAGAGAATGTGAATGAATTTTACTAATAGTTTTATTTAATTCTTGAAATAGGTTTTAATAATTGAACTAACTATGTTTGGAAATTATGTTTAACATTTAGAGTTTGCACGGTCCATATTTTCAGATTTTGTGACTATTCGCGATTTTCCCTTCAGTAACTTTGGAAACCTTTTGGTAATTTTAATTGCATAGAATTACAATTCCTTTTCATCTGAAATGAAACATGATTAGCTAAATAATAAGAAGATAAAAAGTGTAAAGAGTTAAATTAAAGATAGTGATATGTAAACGAAATGAAATTGATAGGAAAGAGAAGGGAGAGAGTTATAGGATAAATACACGCTGATAGATGGTGTAGAGTGGAGTGAATTATCGTAATTAATCGCTTATATTGAAAGTTGTGGTTAGTGATTCCTGATAAAAATAACAGGAAACGCGCGAGTCTTACAATCGAGAAGTGATGATCAGAATGCGTGATTTGGTAAGCTAACATTTTATTATTCGAACATAATCTAGAATTAACACGAGTTAAGAGGAATTCGAGTGAGAGAAAGCTACCTTGCATATATTCTTTGATATTTATTTAAGGGTTTTGTCTTATTCTAACGTATTTTCAGTGGGAGGTTTGAACTAATTGACTATTTTATTAGACTTTAAGTTGGGTGTAGATTTATATAATGAAAGAAATACGTCACGAGTTGCCTGTTTGAACTTCGTATCGGGTAATATTATTGTGAAGAGAATTGGGGAATGCTACAGATTTAATTCAACTTTGTCTCAACGTCCGCAAGTGGTGTGGAAATTTGGAGAATAAGGTTCTAATTTAGGTATCGCTGTAGATAACTAACCGAACACGACCTATAACAAC
The DNA here is from genome assembly GCA_019974015.1 of Nephila pilipes. Lineage (NCBI taxonomy): Eukaryota > Metazoa > Arthropoda > Arachnida > Araneae > Nephilidae > Nephila > Nephila pilipes. The sequence goes on from BMAW01017198.1 coordinate 1,861,625, forward strand.
TTCATAACTTTAGAACGCTTCTGAATCAGGTAAATCAATAAATCTAACCAATAATTAAATATTCAGAAATTTATAATCAAAAATTACTTTTTTTATCGTTATTGTTGATATTATTGGTTATTAATAATGTTGATTGTTCTGTAGTTCTATTAATAGTACTGATAGTTCTATAGCTATTGGTGTTAAACACAGTTTTATTTTCATTTTGTGAGGTTTTCTCTCATCTTAGTGTAATTTTATTCTATTCTGTAGACTTCTTCCAGAAAATCCAAGTGTATTCATTGAAGTTAATTTATGTAAATAGGCTAAGTATTAAAGTGAACTGCATCTTCTAGTTGTCAGAAACAACCGAGATGAGAGATGCAGAGCAATTAAGTAGAGTTCATATCATGAGCAAGATATAAAATTATACTTCTCCTTATTGCAGCTAATGTTGAATCTAATTGAGATACTTTGAGGCTGTGCTTGAGGTTAAGTCATTATTGTTGCTTTGAACTCTGCCCGACATAAAGTCTTCTAATCATAACACAAACGTCTTGTTATTTTGAACCACGTTAGTTGCCAAGATCAACATCTTAGGTGGCAACCCACTCTAAACAACTACGCTCACGTTAAATGCATATTTATTATTAATGAATGAAATTAGTTGCAGCTTGTATTTATTCTTCATTTCAGTTTATTTGACTGTTCCCTTCGAATCGAGGCTTGTATTTGTTATATATACTTTTCCAGCTGAGAGTTTGTAGCACAGTTTGTTAAAATAAGAACTATGTTATAATTCCAAACCACTGTCATTGGTTTTTGACTACACAAGCACGAGCCCTAGACGGTCAGTTAGATCCAGGGCGTGGCCACGGAGGCACGTGCCCTCCTGTTACAATTTCACACACAGACAAAATAACATACCTAAACTAAAACTCCCAATCGACTTGTCATTCATCCAAATTCAGTTAAGAATTTTTGTGACAACTCAAGTTTTAGGGTTGAGTCACTCGATAGCTTATCCCTTTCCTCTTGGACTTTATGTGCAAATGATCAATACCGTTGATGTCAGGAAAAATGGCTTTTGAATCCAAAATAATTTTTTTGAAATGTAATAGATTTAGTTAAAGATAAGTAATAGATTGTGACTAATGTTTCTTTAAAATCAAACATGATTTTAAAGAAACATTAATCGTTTGGAACAACATTAGTCAATGTATCAAAATGAAATTTTCGTGACCTTAACATTTCACCATGCGACCCCATTTGGAGTTGCTACCCAATGTTTAAAAAGCGATGTTCTAAAGAAATGCTAATTCAAAACCATCCTGTCACTTTAGTCTAAATTTATCCTTAACAGTTTTCGCATTAAATTCTTTCTCATTATATATATTAAAATGGTCTTCAAACATATTTACTTAGATCGTCGATGACTGTGTAGCTTTGTTAATTGATTAACATGGCTTCTTCGAACTAACTTTCATTGAGGATAATTGAGGCATCTTGGTGTTCATTAGAGCGTGTAATTTCAGTTAGGAACGTTATATCATCTAGTTGATTTAATCGACACTTTCAGAATAAATCATTTGGTTATGATGGCCTGCATACCTTTGTTTGGATATGGATTAATTTCATATTCTGTCGTACCATTATATATAGAATTAATAGGTGCTTGGAAAAATTAAATATATAGGAATTTCGATGTACAGAAATACACATTCAAAAGTTTTCATCATTTTCTCATTTAAAACTTTTATGCGTATTTTATTTTTTAGGGTTAAAGAAGACTTAAAACTTTAAACTATTAATGAAATGCATTTTAAATAATGTACAAATATGTATGTAATTTACAAATTTGCTTACGATGTGTCGTTGGGCTATTCCCTATTTTCCCTTCACAAACCTCGGGGACTTTATAGTAATTTGAATTGTATAAAATCATGATTTCTTTCCAATTAAAATAAAACGTGATTTGGTAAAGTAGATGAAGACACGAAATGCAGTGAATCGAATTAGAGATAGTGATACATAAAATAAATAGAACTGAAAGGAAACTGAAGGGAGAAAGAAAATAACGAGAAGATGATAAATATTTGTAAATTGTATTAAAGCATCACAGTTAATCTTTTGGATTGAATTGAATCTTAGTCCAAGTACTGAGACAAGAATCGGCTGTTTGCGAGAAGTGTTTGAATTAGAACGAATGCTTTGGTTCGCAAAGATTTTAATATTAAATCATAATCTAGGATTGACGAGTTAAGAGGGATTAGAGAGAAAGCGATCTTATCTATCCTTTAGTGATTAATAAAATATTTTATATTGTTCTTACGTATCTTCAATTGGAGTGTAATAATTATCGACTATTTAATTAGATTGAAAGATGTAGTTAGAATTAAATAATGAAGGAAGGATATCGCAACAATGTACTAAAAATTGAATGTTTGTATAAAAAAGGAATTGTTTAGTAATAATTTTTTTTAAAAGTAATATTTTGCTGTAGTCGTTTCTAAATAATGTTCACTTTTATTCAGAGAGATAAAAAAAAAGTTCTTTAGGAACCTTAGAAATAAATTTCAAGCCGGGTTGAAAAGTTAGAAATGATGCAATTCATTGTTTTCTTGATAGTTTTTCAATTTATTCAATTTCATACTTATCATTATATTTAAGTTTATCTTAATCAAAGCAGTCATCAATTACGTTCTGATTTATCAGATATAATTATTCTTGTCTATTTGTAAAAATTGCTCAAAAACGGAAATTGTCCGATGTACAGAAACTGTTTTTATAGTAAAAATTCAAGTTTCTTGAATAAAGATTTGATATATTTATAGAGATTTTCTTTATATAAAAGTTCATCATTACTCTCACATTCGTTTCAGACAACTGATACAATTGAAATTTAATTCAGAACAATACATTGATGAATAATAGCAGTATTTTATTTTAGAATTTGAGAAAGAAAGAGTGTTTGATATTCAATATAAAAAAAAGCGAATAAAGTTAAAGACTTTAAATAAAATTTTCGGCTAGTAAAATCTTACATTTTTGAGACTATCTATTTGAAGACAACTTCAAAGAATACTTGAATCTTTTTTGACGGTGTTCGATTTCACATTCTAAAGTAAAAACTCTTACATGAAAGTTTTATTTCTTTTACGATTTTTTTTTTTGCTATGGAAAAAGTGAACAGTGCAAACGTAATTTATTTCTTCTGAACCGTAATATTTTACTTTGTCCGAACTATATCCATAAATTATTGATTTTGTATTATTTAGTTTAGAGTAGCTATTCGATTTCTCGTGTATTTACTACTTTAAGTTTTATAACTGGTATATAAAAAATACAAAACTGAATATAATTTTTTTTTATTTCTCTAGACTATATTTAAAGTGTTTTATTTTTTAAAGGATTTTCTGACATATACTGAAAATATTCTAATATTTTGAGAGTAATATTGTCAAGTAGAGTTATAGCGTTGTAGTGAAATATATTTACTTTGATTATATTAATGAAGAGAAAAGTGACACATAGAAGGGTAAAAAGGGGGAAAAAATTAGAAAGGGTTATAAAGTATGTGGGAAAAAATGGAAACATCTGTTTAGCTTCAAATTAAAATACATTTTAACAATTCACATGAGACACTTATCTCATAGGAAACTGTCTTCTATGTAAATAATAATATTATGTTGTAATATTAATTATTTTATTTGTTTTTGCAGAAAATGTATCACCTATGTAACCTAATGTAAAGAATTTAATCTTCTGATTCTTCTCACAAATATGTTGGTCAAAAATTCACACCATAATAATTAAAAAGATTATATATTAAAATTAATGATAATAATATATGTTAAAAAGCTGTACGTCAAAATTTGTATGGTACTGCAGATGTACCAAAGTGGAGATGGAAACCTTTGAAATTTCCTCAATTCATGAGGTTTTTGAAATCTCATAATGATTATCTTATCTGTTTTCTGTCACAAAAAGATGAACAAAAATTTAAACTGTTATATTTGGGATACGCTAAAAATTATTTTTTTGTGTAGATAAAAAATAGTTTCAATTTCGACCATGGATGGTTCCTCATAACTTTGAATTTTTTGAGAAATGTATGTCATTTGAAAATATAAGTTGTAGGGGTGAAAATCAGACATGACTTTTCGCAATTCGTTCCACAAGGGGTACACACATTGAAATATGATAGTTAGGGATGCACATGTAAGTGGCATATATCTGCATAAATGCATTTGCATCTACAAAATAAATGTGCTAAAATTTAGATGACGAGTTTTGTTTTTGCAGTTTTTACGGTATAACATCAAGTAAGGACGAAATTTTATACTATTTCTCATTTGCGCTAACAAAACTTTAAACCGTGGGAACATATTGGTCCAAACTGCATTCTCGTAAGTTGAATAGCTGTGCAGGTGGCTAAATAATAATATTGGGAGATATTTTTTGCGTTGCATCGAGAATGGAAGGTTGACCTAGAGCGACGGGTTAATATGAATTCTTGGATCTGTCAGTGCAAAGAAAACTTGTCACGTCGCTTTTTGTAGTGCTCTTATCAAGTAGACCAAAAGGGATTCTCTCCTTGACCCAGTTATTAAGGCATTTTAACTTTGTCGTTGTTGTTGAAGAAAGCTATCGCATGCTTCCTCTTTAATATCATCGTGAAGATACGAATTTAAGAGGAGGTTGTTTTTCCAGTCATTACTGCGATTGATATACACCTCCTTCTTGTTTATTGAATTTCGTTTTGAACAGTTCGGCCTTTAATGTCATCGTCTGTTTCAAGTTTCTATTTGACGTTTGCGCCGAAGCTGGTGTTTCACCAATTGTAATTTTTTTGTAATTGTCTTAGTTAGACGCATAGAGGCAAGTTTTCGCATCGGGGGAAACTTGCAACCAGTAGTTCTACGGCTATGCTGCTGTCTAATATTCAAGTCCTGGATCACCATTTCGGTGGTTCGAGGTGTTTCTCCAGCATGGCAGAGAAGGTTGTTTGACTTTGAGTGAAAGGGAGGATTTGTAGCCTCCATCTGTCAGTCCTTGAGAAAACTTATTAAGTCGCTTTTTGTAATGTTATTATCAACTAGACCAACAGGGCTTGTTGATAACTACTTCTCCCTTGGGCTAGTTATTAAGGCATTTGAACTTTTATCGTCATAAATTTTCACATGTGTCAGGGATTTTTGGACTGTCTTATATGATAAGGCCACGCTCACGAGACTAAAGATGTATATAAACAAGAGTATACATTCATAAAAAAGCAACACTTTTAAAAAATCGCAATTCTCACAGCTGATCAAATTGAAAATGTTTTTAATGCTAAAGCGCTTGTATGATGCTGATGTATGAATTAATTAAGTTAATTAACACACAAATGGATTAATATTTAAAAAAAGATCTCCAAGTTGATATTCGTAATTCGATTTTTCACAGAATAACGTAAATATTTGTTTAAATTGCCTATATTCCCAGCTTCATTCGAATCGGATCATGAACTCCAGAGATACATGTGAAACACTGTTAGGGGCCATGTGTTAAGCAACTTTCTGCAACAAACTAATTTGCAGGATATCGAGACGCATATATACTTATATACTTTTTCAGATCTAATTTTTTTTTGAATTTCTAGTTAGTTTGACTTTTATATTTTTTATTATTCTGTTTTTAATATTATGAAAAGCATTTTTAATTTCATGTTGCTTACTAAAAATGTAATAGAATGGTTCATTACATTTTTTTTGAGCCTTATGTGATAACTAAATGTGTAACACCGTAATTTAGCATTACATTCCATGTACTATTAAACAGTAGCCAGATGGCGCCACATGTTCCTTTTTGGTTAGAAGCGCAAGCATGGTAAGCGCAAGCACAATGGAAGGGGTGAGGCTTCGTTAGCAGAACGATGGAGTGATGCTCGTGAATCTGTGTTTTATATATGTTTTGTATCCTGTCTTGTGTTGTGGAACGTATCGAATATTAAATAATATTTGTTCCTTAAGCCATCCTGACTGTTCATTATTTTGTCCTGAAATAATAACAACATCGGAGGAATGCAAATGTATAATTAAAAACTATAAGCTAGTATACGCTGCTTCTTAAGTTCTGAATCGTTTTGTTATAATAATTTCTTTTATTGCAATTTCCTGAACTACTGTAGAAAATTGCATGCAAATGTGGATATAGGTGTTTCAAGACTTAAAGAATCTTAAACGGGTGCCACGCGTATGTTATCTCCCTTCATTTAATCTTTTGGGCCTTTCTATGGCGTTATTTGCTTTGAAAACCTCAAATTAAGATTCAACCGTGACTTATATAAATTAACAATGTTATGTATTGAATTGCAGTGAACAGGAAAAGGATGTTGGAGGAAAGAAGGGATGAGATAGAATTAAATAGTGATATTGGACATGTTAATATGCAGCGGTGAGTTAGAAGTTATGAGAGCATTTTGTGCCCACGACATTGGTGCCAGAAGATAAAATTGTTATTGGATAACTAAAAATGGAATTGGATTCAATATATTTAGTCCTGACTGTTACCCACTTTTGTGATTATTAAAAAAAGTATAACTTTCAGTTTAGATTTAGTTGAGGGTGCGAAAAAGTTTCTGCTCACATTCGAAAAAAAAAATACATTATTCAGTATTCCTAGTCAAGAATAAAAAAAGTTTAAAGATTTGACTGTTTGATTATTTAAGTGATTTATTGCTTAGTGAAAGTTTATGGAACAAATCATGGGTAGAGAAGCAAAAGGGTCATAAAGCTAAATAAATTCAACTTAAAAAAAATACAAAATACTCCTATATCAAATATATATGTATGGGTTATACTCATAGCACAATATGTTAATATTTTATTTTTTATTATATTATCTATTTTTCTGATTTTTTTTTTTTTTTTAGAATTAAAAATATTTTCTTTTTCAACTGGTATAAAAATATTTGAAAAAAAATTGTTGAATACAAAATTTTATATCACTCAGTGTTTTCGACAATTATTTAACATTAGTTCTCCAATTTTTTCCACCTTAATAACTGAAAAACATCAGAACAGATGTTACGGAATATGGAATGTAACTTATTTTATGACAAAACACGACCCCCTCCCCACGACATCCGCTTTTAATTTACGAATTAAACTGATTAATGTATTCATTAACATCATAATTAAGTTACCCTTGAGCCATTAGTAAAGTACTGCTTTTGTTCAGCAGGTATAATTATGAAAATTATTAAGAACTTTGTTTTAACGACCCCTTTTTGCCAGAAATTACGTCCCAAAACTAAGGGAGGTTTCTTATATATGAATAGTATTACGGACATTAATAAATAACTCAATTCCTCGATGTTTGAATAATCTGCAAGCCTCAGGCCAACACCCAACCGTCGTGTATCAGATGAGAGTATTGAGGAATTAAATGGTTTTTATAATTAATTTAAAAAAATTTAGATCTTAAAATAGGAAATAATTTTGATTAAAATTTAAAAAAAACTGAGCCCAGTAATCACAGGTTTTGTATACACGTTAAAATACGGTATAACCGATTTATTTTGAAGACAGTACATTACATTTAAAATGATGAACTTTATACTAAAATGCAAATGAAAAAAATATTTAAATGGAATATTTAAAAAAATATTTAAATGAAAAAATACTCAAAATGAAAAAATATTTATTTAAATTATAATTATTAAATAAATATAAAATATTTTTACTTTCTTTTAAAGTTTTATAGCAAACTCCTTAATTTTATCTTATTCTCGTACAAATCGAGTGTATAATAGCATTTTTAGCCATCAGTGAATGAAATCGATAAGACTGAAATTATCATAGACTAGTGTTATCATAAACTAGATCGTAGCTATTTGAATTTTGAGAAAAATTAGTGTTTATTTATATGATAAATATAATTACCATAAAATGGGTTAAATTTAATTTGAGCCCTTCTGAGCCAGAAAAAAACAATAATAGTGATGTTGAATTTTTTTTCCTTAACTTTCCAATGTATACTTGTTTTTAGGAACGACATAGTATATTATATTAAAATTTCAAATCTACAAATAAATACAAAATTATCGACAAATGAGACAATAATTACTACATATAAACTATTTAGAACTACAAGATAGAAATAAAAATTCTCAAATAAAAAGTTTTTCGTGAAAAACAAAGCACAGAGTTAAAATTAACGAATGATGAAAGGATGAATTGCTTTGAATATCATAGAAGTTGTATTGTATTGTCTCTCCCTTCATATTCTCCTTCATATTTAAATAACTCTTAGGCTAATGAGCATCATACAGATTAGATAAATAGATTCGATACTCAAATAGCGCTTCAAAATGGATAGTTATAACTTTACAAAAATTATAAGTTGTTGCTAACTGGAAAGTACAATTTTTTTCTTGAATCCAGTGATAAATTAAATTTCAATTAGAAAAAATATTATGAAGGATATAAGTTCTTTGGAGTTCTAGAGAGAAAAAGTTAAATCTCAGTTTTATTTTAGCCATAAACGAATTCTAACAGCGAATGCCTATCTTTTCCTTTGGAATCTTTCAAAAAATGCTTATTTTTTGAAGTGACAAAGCATAATGCATTAGAAGGCTGGATGATACGGTCGTGAATTTTTGTTGTGAATGGAAATAAATACTGCGATAGCGGAAAAGTTTCATTGAAAATACGGTTATGTAAGAAAATAGTTTCCCGCATGAAATCCCCCTGTGTTTTAAATATACATTTAAGAAATCCATTGCTTATTCTTTTTTCAATCTGATCTTTTTTCCCGACGCATTTTGTTTTTGTTGTTGAGAAATATTCTTATACGTTGCCACGCCGACCTTTACAAAAACGATCATTCCTACATGGGTTTCTTTTTTTCTTGACTTTACATTTATTTATTGTAATTGTTATTATAGTTATACAGCGCACTACAATTCATTTTAAGTTAAACAAACATGAAGGAATTGGAATAACAATTTATAACGATATATGTTTTCATAATGAAGTATATAACACTGTTACTTAAACAAATGTGAAGAAATAGCAGTGACAATGTATAATTTTATGTATTTTAGTAATTAAGTAATACTTTTATTTGTAATAAAATAATACACGCTTTTCAAAAATATTAAATAGTAAACTAAATTCTATATTTGGTTATTATACTGTACATGATAAGGGTATTCAAAGGAGGTTCTCAGAGCCCCATTTTACTCTTGGTTGAGTTAAATTCGGCCTTCTCTGAAAATTTATTTAATTTCTTAAAAATTATTTATAATTTTTATTACTGAATCTTGTTAAATTGACTATGTAACTAATATTTTGTTTAACGGATTTATATGTGCATTTTATGATTAAGTATTTTATTAATTTTATTTTGAGTTAGAAAAATAAAGTTATTTATTTGATTTATCAAATTAAAAAAAATATAACGGATTTATGCACAACTGTACAGAATAGAAAACAAAATGTTTGTACAAACTTTGGTCGTGTATTTCAGCAATCGTTTTACTATCAGCTAAGGTTCTTATTTTGAACTTTTTCAAATAATTCTTGTCTGTATATTTCTTTATTAAATAGTCTATATTTTTCTGGAGAGCGTAATTTTTCCATACTGTTATTAAATTTTATTAAAATGTTCTTATAACATTCGTTCACAAATATAAGAAATAAAAATAAAAACAAGAAAATAGAATAGTTTAAGAAGAATGTTTGAAATACATTTTGATTTTATTCAAAGCAATGGAAAGTCGTATTTTACTTGGAAAAGTATCTTCTCAAATCGAAATTGCGAACGGAGAATCTTCAGTTTTTGCAATCTGGTCTTCATAAGTATCCAGAACCCTTGTCTTCTTTTGTCACGAAGATGACAGAGCAAATGAAGCTAATTTTTTGATAGTTTGAACGTGGATATAAGAGTAGAAGAATTTATATAAAAAACTTGGAGCAGCTGTGGTTAAGAGTAATGATACAAAACTATATAAATTGATCGCACAAGTTTCGATGTCAAATCATACAGTTGAGAATCGTATTAGTACAATTAATAAAAATGCTGAAAATATTTCGGTTAAAATTACGAAGCATTTAATCTAGTTCTCGCGGAGTCTGCCGACATTCAGGATGCTCTATATTTGTTCTTCCACTTTATATTTTAAGACGTAAATATATACAAAAGAAATTTTTGACCTGGTAGGTCTTACTGAAATAAATCGTGATATCAATATTAAAAATGCGCTTGAAGAAAGGTTTGAATTGTTTTGTGATAAAGGGTTGCTAGACTGACGGAGCTCTTATAATGAAAGGGAGGTTAAAATAAAGCTCACGTTGGTCTGTTAAACAACAGTTGTAACTTTACTGCACAATTGCCGCGAATATCACATAGTGATGTACTTTAAATAAAAAAAAAAAAACAAGTAATATAAAAAAAATTTAAAATCAATTCCTACTTAGAACAACAAAGAAATTTTTTTATTATAGTTACTTTTTTTAAAATAATTACAAATTAATATAAATATGTATATACATATGACAGAATCGCAATATTAAGTGGAAAAAGAAATTTTTTTCCAGCAATCTACACGCTTCATCACTGACGATATTTATTCCAAAACTTATCTCCTGCTAAATATCTTATATAAAAGAATTTTTTTTCTCCTATATAAAACTAAAATGTATTATTTGAAAATCCAATAAGAAGTTTTTATGCTTCGATCCGAAGGTATGAAGATTCTACGCCGACGCTCTACCAACTTTGCCATTGCAAGACAAATGACATAGTAAAAGTATTGGCTTGTTTCTTAATTCGTACGGTAAATTAAATGGTTGGAATGCAGTTTAGCCGAAACTCCTTTGGCGACAGGAATTATTTGGTGGTATTTTGCCAAATATGGCTACCCTGGTCCGCTTCGCGGACTTAAAATTCAGCCAAACAAATCGCCAAGTTTGGGAATTTTTGAAATCGTACCAAGTGGTTAGGCTAAACTGCATTTTCACCAATTAAATTTAATTAAATGAATTAATATTTGAAAAAACTGTATTAACATCAAGTATCATCCACTACAAGTTTAACAAAATGTATTTGAAATTGAGTGGATGAATAAAAAGTATTTTATTAACGATTGAAAATTTGAACAAGATATATAAATATATATTATATATAGGGAGAATGTGAACTAATAGTAGGAATTTAATAAATAGAATAACATATTGCAGATAGTGAATTTAGTTAAAACAAAGCCAAAACACGTCGCCATTTAAAGAATTAATTAAAAAGAGATGAGCGAATGGCGAAACAAATTAATTGCCTCGTGATTTATCCCTGTAGTGTATTGCAACATGTTGGTCAATTTATATCTATAGCGTTATTACGTGTGTTAAATCCTAAATCATATTTTAACATTTATAATAGAAAAAAATAAGAAGGAAAAAAATTAAAATATGAAACTTGCCTTTTTAACTAAATGGTTTTTACATAACTTCGCTAACTCTGGAATTTTGGCTTTACTAGGAAAGGAAAATAATATTATTGATTTGTCACAATACATATTTTATTTAAATGTTAAGTTTCATGTTTTGCATGCGATCTGAAAAATGAATCATTTAATCATTTTCCATGAGTAAAAACAAATGTAATTAATATCAAAAATGAAAAGTTAGATGAACATACCGAAGTATTAAAAGAATAGCTAGCATAGTTCAAACATTGGTTTGAAAATTGGAAAAATTGGAAATTTAAATTTGAATATTTTGTAAAATCATTGAATTGTGATATAACGAAATATTAATTTACAATTTATGAAATAATAATTGTTTAAGAAGTGGCTGAGAATTCAAAGTTTTTACAGTTGAAAGATGATCGGGCATTGCAATTCCAGCACAAGCCTACTTTCTATAATTGAATTTGGAAACTTGGGCCAGAATCAAAACATCCGCACTTAAAGAACACTGCTTACTTGTTTTGCAGCTGGGAAGTTTGATGTTTGTGAAAGCTCCTTACTTGAGTGGAAGAAAAATAAAATCACAATAATTAATATGATGTGAAAGTAGCAAATGTTGTTTTTATGGTTTTCTTAAAAACAACAAGTTCCGAAACCCCCCACTTCCACCGTAGTGCTTTCCTGCTTAACGAACAGTACAACATTAAAACCTGCGGTACTTTTAAAAGAAGAAAATGCGGAAATGTAATTTGCCAAATGGTGTTTTCATTCATATTCACGAAAAAGGATGGATGGACGAAAACGGTGTAAAATAGCGGATGAGAAAGTTTTGGCAAAAGCGACCTGGTGCCTTAAAGAATCGAGAAAAATACGAAGAAATCGATTAAAGAGTGTAGCACAGACATAATAGTATTTATTCTAGACAGATTAATGCCATAAGTCCAGTCTTTAGATGTGTGTATCGGTGAACCATTCAAAAGAAATTTAAAACGACAGTGGATGTTAGAAGATGAAAATGCATTTTCAAAAGCAGACCAAATGCATCATACTAGTCTAGAAACAGCGAGTTACTGGTTCATATAAAATCATGAATATATATATATATATATATATTAAATTCAATAGTCATTTAAAAATGTAGAATATCTAACCTTCTAGATGGAATAGAAGGTTGTTATTTATGGATCAAAGTAACAATGATGTTGAAAATAAAACAAGATTTCGATTATATGCGTGAAGATATAGCAGAAGAGGAATACGATGTACTTTTCATGCTTCCCCTTTGATGAAAATTTTTAAGTTCATAAGGTATATCATTTCTTTTAAATAAATAACATGTAGATACAAGTTGAAATCCGGTTTTTTATATTCATCTCTTATTTCTTTTTAAATCTATCATTTTTGCATCCAATGAATAATGTACATTCCTAACTTTCGATCTCATTTTTGTGTTAAAAGTGATCGTTTTACGCCGGAATATATGTTAAATTAAATTTGAATTTGTGTCTTAAATTCTATGTATCTAAGACGTAGCTGTTTATATTGTATGAAAAACTGTAATGCGGCTCTCGAATATTCAATTTAATATGCATCATCCTTCATTAATCTACTTGACGATTTTTCACAAAGGTTAAGGTATTGTACATATATACTTTCGAGCCCGTCTTCATGCTAGGTGCTTGTGATCTACTCCTCGAAATAACGTTATTCCTATCTAAATTGTAAATTTTCCTTTGTGTTCGTCGAAATATGAATAACCGTTAACACTGTCTGGACGCTTATATGTCTGCGAGCTGAATTGCTCACGAGCTGCCGGACTCGATAGTGTATACGCTTCTTTAGAGTTTAACCCTCGACTCATTAACCACAAGCTCTTTCTCTTACAGAGAAAGAGAGAGAGATGTGTTACATAACAACCTTATAATATCATTAAAATCCAACAATATTTCCTCCTTCCGAGAATGTGCCCCTTTTTGTACTTTAAATTTAATTTGAATTTGCTTTTCTCTCTTGAAAATACGCCCCCGTTCGCATTTTTATTTCACATATTCTACTCAGATTCTATTCAGGGATTACTTATGCTTTACAATTCTGATGCGCTTATCAGGAGGGGATATTTTAAAGTTTTACAGTAAGCACTTTCACAAAATAAAATTTGTTTTTTATTTCGATTATATTCCCTCTTTTATATTTAAGAGAGTTTCTAGGCATGGAAGTGGGGCATTGTTCGGAATTTTTGCTAGGTTCGATTGCATTAATTAGTTTCTTTCTATTTCATGTATAAGGTTGAACTAAAGGTAAGAATAAGGTTGAACTAAGGTATAACTAAAGAATAAGGTTGAAACAGCTTATTCTTTAGTTACTAGAGGGCTATTGACAACGAATCTTATGATTTTGAACCACAATTGATGAAGACGATAGATTAACTTGTACTTTTTACTCACTTAAATTTCTTCTCTGTACCTCTTGAGGTTTAATTCCATTTAACATATTGTAAACCTTACTTTTCCACGAGATAGGTCTTTTGAAAAATCAGGATACTAAGTCTCTTCTCTGTTTGTATCTCTCCCACAGCCAAGCTTCCCAACCTGACCATTCGGCTACCATGGCCTTATTTGACGGGAAGAACTAAACAGCAAAATATTAACAACTACACCCATACACGCGTATGTTTGTGTGTGTAAAATCCCCACATCCTTTTCACTTTTTCACTAACCCAGAAAGGTATCACCAAATGATAATTGGTTTGGTGAATTTTGATAGTATATATATATATATATATAATGATTAAGAAGAAATTAATTAATAAAATAAAGAAGGTGATAAATTTCAAATTTCGTAGTCATTTATCCATTTTAACTGAGAGGAGAGGTACATGTTACTATCAATAGGGCTAGAGTCACAGCACCGCCTTTTTACGTACAGCACAAGAGCGCAGAAGAAATCAGAAGAGCAAGAATTTTTTTTTACCTTCATTTTTTGTAGAAAGGAATTTCTCCATTGCACGTAATAGATGTATTGATTCTGGGGGACTTAAATGGCCTCGAAAATCCTATTTCTACAGGTCTTCAATCTACTGCATATTCAGCAAATTTTTATGAGCGCATGATCGCATAAATTAAAGAATAATTTGGAATTGTATCATAAAATAAGAATAAACTCTTTACTTTTAAGTTAGAGAATGAGAAAAATTAAGAAATTAAAGTATTTTTTTTAGTGAAATTGTTACAAATTTAATTTGAATCATTACACACACACGCACGCGCACACACGCGCACACGCACGCACACGCGCACGCACGCACGCACGCACACACACACACACACACACACACACACACAGAGATATGTATAAAGTCAAGTGATGATGATATAGATGTATAATGTTACGCAAATTAACGCGTGTTCTGCATGTTAATATAATATGCAGAAAGAATTTTTTTAATTATACAATTTAATGAATTTCAAATAATAGAACGGAATTCGAATTGACAAATTTCGAATTAAAGTAATATTCATATATTTCCATCATTAATCTATAAAACATTGAAATTAGGAATATTTCATTTTCTTCATCACTTTTCAGAATATAACATTATTCCCTTACGAAAGATTTAATACAAATCTATGAAAAATTCTTGTTATATTCCTGTACCACAAACAACTTAAATAAAGAACCTTTATTGAGTTTAGTCTGAACCTTTATTTTATTCTGAGGAGCAATCTGCCCCGCCGTGAGAAGATTACTGATCCAGATACAGCATGAACTGCAAACACTTAAAACTGTTCGCCCATCATATATTTATATACAATTCGATACAACCGGCAGCCACCGCATTCTATATCAATCGTTTTCCAAGCAGGGAAAATTCCCACTCCTACGTTTAACGCTGTCAAAATCGATGGATTGGGCCTCCGTAGTCCTTTAGGATTTCATGTAAATTGATCTTTGTGTTCGGACGTGGGGGTGTGGAAGGAAAAGCTCCCCATTTAGCCCGAATCCATTTGAAATTGCTTTGCCACAGCATATTTTGTGAATGGACACGCTTGAAGGAAGAGGGGAATACTCCGGGTGAATGGAACACAATGACATTAGATCGGAAATAGTCGTTTTAACTGTAAGCATCATTTCCTACCTTCATTCATACTAGGGATAAAACGGAATTTAAGGGAAAAAATAGTAGCATTCAGTGCTTTGTGCGAAATGTTTAAAAATCACCTTTCTAGCACGTTAACTCCGTCGGAAAAGTATTTTTTTGTGTGTGTGAGTGATAAAAATAATCCTTTGAGTCATTGTAAACATTATACTTAAAATGATGAGGTTACTCACTTTCTATGACCTGTAACAATAATCAAAAGCTAGTATATGTCAACTGTTGTTTTGTATCTTCCAGAAGAGAAATTTAATTGGATGTTTTACTTCAAAATAAACGTTTTAACCCTTTTTAAACCTGTAATGTTTTTAATATGCATGCGCTGTATTTATTATATGTTTTTTAAAAGCTTAATATGATTAATATGGGACAACATAACCATTTTATGTATATTGTATGAGATACATCGTTATTTTTAACTAACTAGATTTCAATGAAGCTAAAACACGCATTCAACATGAGTTGAAAACTAAAAGGTTTTTTGCTATTTAACTGAAATATTCACTATTTTCAGGGAGAACTGTAACAAAAGCAAACTTCAGCTTGTGATATACAGAAAAATTAATTTTTTAACAAATGTGTAAAAAAAATGCAAGTTTCGTCGAAGAAATTTTCAAAAATAGAAATTTATCATGAGTCTAAATTTGTTATATTCCTAGTTTAATCTGTGTAAGCTATAGGAATTGTAAGCCATAGTTTCACTATAGAAAAAATAATGGATTTGTAGCATCCATTTCTCCCCTTCGCCACGTCCAAGAGCGTCGTTATATATTAAACTAGAAAATGCAGTTTACTCCAAATCTTGTATGTTTGTATAAATAATTTTGAGAAATGAAGGAAATTCTCTGGAAGTAGATGAATCAATAAAGGTAAATTAAGCCACTAATAAAATATAAAAATAAAAAAAGAACCTCATAACATTTTGTTGAGGTACTATTGTTGTACCGTTGTATTAGTATTCCTTACATTAATTCTGCGTTTACTTTTATATTTTTATAACTTTTATAGTTTATGTCACTATAACATAATTTAAATTTTTTTCCGAGGAAAAATCACAATCGTGATTGTAATTTTTGTAACTTCGCACTGAGTAGAAATATGAGGGCTGTTGACCAACGGACGGACTTGGGATCTCGACATAATTTAAAAATTACAATCATGGAGATGTTTTAGAAAACAAAGTATGCATTTTAAAACTTTTATAGAGGAAATTATTACTGCTTCTTATTTTTAATTTTATTATAGCGGAAATTTTCCTATTAAAAGAAAAAATGACATGATATATTCACATGAATGAAATAACAAATCACACGTCTAGATATTCATGCATCAAACTAATATTTATTCTTCTTTTAAGAGTAATAAAAACATGACGTGTTTTTCCGCCAGTGGATCAAAGCCCTCACACGTCCATAGCTAAAGAGTGTCTTAAAGTTATACTTAGATGACCAATAATAAAGGTTGGTCCGAGTCCGGATCTAATACAGCTTCAAATTACTCTCTCTTCCCAGGGTAAGCCCCCGTCTAAAATCTTGTAATCTCTCTCTCCTTCAAAAACATCAGCAGTAAACTCATCGCAGCTTATAAATGCTACCTTATCAATCTTATTAATTACACTTCATTGTTCTATTCTAATTTATATAAATCTTGGCTCATTCGCAAGAAGATGGTCTCAAATGAATTAACGTCATATGAAAGTACCTAGAGGTTAATTGAAGGGTCATACGCGTAAGAACCGTTACAATATGAATTAATACGTAGCAACGATGCTGTGCGGTATCTTTTGTTGAATGAATTTTCAGATAAAATATCGTTTTTAGAAGTCGATGAACATGAAATATTAATTTATTTTAAAGTATTTTCATTTTCTATAATTTTGTATCCTCAAACACCTTATTAATTCAAAATGTATCATAAATAGAGTCATGGAATTGAAAATAATGTATTACAAATTAGGTTTTCCTATAAAAAAATTTTTAAAACCATTTATACATTTTATTTAATTACCGCCAATTGCAAGAGCTTACGTTGTGTCAATTTAGTGTTTCAACAACAATTGAAGAAGGTTAATTATTTAAATATTTCGAGTGCCATGATGTCGAGGCAATATTAAATATCTTTTTCAGAAATATTCTACAATTTTTGATTAAACATGATGTAATCGCTTATGGAAACGAATAAATTATTTATGTTGATCAGAAGGTAATGGCGATTGTAAAATATTTGATAATTTATATATTAATTTATTTTTATCAGTTTAATTTGTAACGCCTCGGAATAACTTCCTTCATGCATATTATCCATTTTTATTCAATTAGTCAATCACTAAAATAAATGGTCGCGTTAGCCTAGTGGTCTTGGTTGCGGACTCGTAGCTGGTGTAGTTTACGTCGAATCTTGTGTTCGAATCCTGATGCCACTAAAGAACCGCCGTGTAGAGAGGCTGATGTACGTTAAATCTGGTCAATGTCGCAAATCTTTTCATTGGCGCGCAGTTTTCAATATGGAGATGCCAGTTTAGGAGTCGTTCTCGTCACTTATCGGAGGTTCAAAATTAAGAGGTCCACCGCCAATAGCCTTCGTATTACTTCTAAGTGTGACGTAGATGAACAATTAATCGCAAAGGTAATTGGTTACTAATTAATAAATAATAAGTGGGAACTAAATTTAGATTTATTGAATCCTAGAATGATCAAAACACAATATGTTAATATTCACGGTAGGGGAGTTTGGTATCAACATACGTCTGAACCTGAAGATTAATATAAATAATTACTTTTTTTTTACAAAGTGGGTCCGTGTCAGTAACAATACTTAAAAGTTCGATCTCTTCACCTTTCCCACTCACTGCGATTATTTTTTCTCTTTGCTTTTACCAATGTAGGCTCAAATCTAACTTCCTCGTCGTAAACTTCCAATCACTCTCTCTACTACAACCATCTTACTATTGGAACACTCAATAGTTTATAAATGATATTACATCTATCCTATTCATAACGTTTTAATATTTGTATTCTAATTTATATAAGTCACGGTTCTTTTACAAGAACAGGTTCTCAATACAATCAACATCGTAAGACAGCTCAAAGTGTCAGTTGAAGGAAAACTCGAGAGAACCACTTTATAAATTATTACTGAAGGAATGAATGTATTACATTTTGTCTCATATGCATCATAGCAAATTTACAGGCATTTATTAAATTTATTTGAAGAAAATTCAGAACAAAACTTATATATATTTAAATCCTAATATTTTAAGAGTATCTGAAATATAAAAAGAACGCTATTATTTATATCTGTGAACATGATCTGATACTAGTTTGAGACTAAAATCAAAAGAATTCGTTCTCTGCGGATTTAACAACAAGAAATAAAGTCATTCTGAAGGCTTTTCATTGCGTTGTCGCACAGTGATATTTTTGAAATTTCATGACAAGAAACAATAAAAATTTTTCGATGAACTCTTCGATATTTTATATCTGAGTTTTTATTTTTTGACATGGGTGTTAAAATTATATAAAATTTTCTAGCGAGAAATTTAGCTTTCCGCGAACAAGGAACAAAAAGTTCGAAAAAAAAATGTCTGCGAGTTTTGCTTCATGTATTATTGTTATAAAATAAATTCAGTGAGCGTAACTATCGCATTAAGAAAACATAGAAAAGTTTCTAACCAGTAAATTTTATTTGATTTTATTTTCGAGAATCTGAAACGTTAGTAATGCTCTGTTAAAGTTTTGATATTTCTTTAAAAAGATTGTTGTGGCAGTTCTTCTTTATTTAACCCTGTAGACATTATAAAGTTTAATTAAATAGTCAATAAGGCCACAAATCTAATTGAAGAACGTCAGAAAAAAGACAACGTAATTTGTTTAACTATCTTCAAACTATATGCAACCTCACTCTCTGTTACGTATTTTCTTAACTCATTTTAATCCTATCTTATAAATTAATTTATAACTCACCCGCACTGAGTGAGACACTTCTTGAATACAACCAATTTCACTTCTACTTCTCTATTAGCAGAAGTGACTACTTATCAATTTTACTACAAAGGATCAATTCCAACAGTTCGCTGTAATTAACATATAAGCATTTACAAGACTGCTGTTAATACCTGTGCCTTTTCTTCCTTTCAATTCTATTTCGCTTGTATAGTATTACGCCTAATTCAATTCATTATACTTATCCTAATCTAATTTGCGTAATCATACTTTTATTTGGTAGGAAAGGATTTTGAATTTCTTTCAGTTCAAATTACAAATTGTCCCTGAAGTTAATAATGAGATAACCGTAAATAGCATTTTTTCATAAGGTTCCGATTGAATATCTGTCGTAGTTTATGGTTCGGAGAATATTTTCTGTGTAAAATCTAATTTTTTTAAATTTAAATTTGAATGAGAATTTTTTTATGTAAAATAAACATATTTATCTTTATTCTTTTTTTTACTAAATTCGTATTTTTAATTATGAAATAGTTATTGATTTTAATACATTTCTAATTTATAAATAGAAGCAATAATTCTTAAAATAAATACTTTTCATTTTATAAAAAATGTCGCTTTATTCCGTCATTATTTGGCATTTGCACCCCACACATATCTCAATCCAATATTTAATCATAAACTACAAAATTCTACTTGAGGACACGCAAGACTAAAACAGCTTCTTTATTTATCATCAGAGCAAGATATCTAAGGTCGCTCTCTCTAGCACTTCAACCTAACTCACAGCCTTAATTTATTATTTAAATAAGAATTCTATCCGACCGGTCCCTCGTTGTTGATTTCACAACTTTCTTCGACAGTAAATACGTATATTAATGCTGTTGGCGGAACTCACGTCAATCCACTGAACTAATAGAAGAATTTCAATCTCAGTGACAATTCTTTGACAGCCCATCCCTTATCTTCTATCTCCCTTCATTTTCCATTAATTGCATATTATTTATATATCACAATATCCAAATTACTTCACTTCATTTAACCTTCATCTAATTGGCCTAATCACGTTTCATTTTGGTTGGAAAGAAATTGTTATTTCATGCAATTCAACTTGATACAAGTCCCCGAGGTTAGTGAAGAGAAACTTGCGAATAGCCCAAAGTCACAAATTCATCCAATGTAGACTATTGGCTTATAAATTGCTACACCAAGAAGACAATACGTTACACAACGGAAATTTACATGACAGGAAGAAGATGCTGTTATATGCAAATAATTATTTTTTCACCGCATTAATTCTAAGCAGGAGTCGGTAGCGACACCTGCAGTGTGGAAATGAAGAAACTGCACAGCAAGTTTCTCATACACAAATTGCATTCGAACGTTGTTGCCTGATGAAAAGTTGTTCCCATGGCTCATGTAAGAAGGCGAAATCCTTACCAGCACGTTTCCTACTTTGATAGAGATCAAATTGTAGCTTACCGAGATTGCTTTTTATCGTATCGCAGTATTGCTGCTTGCATTGGTCCAGATCGCATGACTTCAGAATATGGAATTGATGGGTTCAGGATGGTCATACGGAACGCTGTGCTGGATCTCAACGGACCCATATCACTTAAACCAAGGAGGCAAATGTGTTATCTTCATGTTCTTAATGGATCGTTCAGCCATATCACGAGCCCCGAGTTATGAAATGGGATCGTTTGCGAGACAACGAGTGTCTGCACGAACAGTTCTTCGACGTTTGCAGTAGCAGGGATTGTCAGCTCGGCTACCATGGCCTCGGATACGTTCAACGTTACATCACAGACAGAAGCATCTTCAATGATGTAATTATCGACGAATCTGGACACAGCAATGATATGACGTCGTCCTTTCAGACGAATTCAAATTCCTTTTACAGCATCATGATTTCGCATTCTCGTTTGGAGGCATCGAGGAGAATGCACATTGCCAGCATGCATCCGACATCGTCATACTGACCATCACCTTGAGTGACCGTATGAGGTGCTATTCGGTACACAGTCATCTCTTGTTTGCATTGATGACATTTTGAACATTTGAATAGAAGCTGTTACTTTTCTGGTGTGTTAAGGCCTGTGGTTCTACACTTTCTTTGATCCCAGCAAAACGCCACGTTTCAGCAAAATAATGCACGACCGGATGTTGCTAGAACTGTACGAACCTTCCTTGATACAGAATATGTTCTACTGCCGCCCTGGTCAGCATTTCTTATAGATCTTTCACGAATAGAAGACCTCCAGTCAATGGTAGTCGAGCGACTGACTGGTCTCCATACGCCAGTCACTGCAGTCTATGAACTGTGGCATCACATTGAAGCATCATGAGTGATCAAATTTTCCAAAACTTGGAAGCATGCAATCTGAGAAATTAGTACCCAGAATAACCACCTCTGGTAGCAATATCAGTTCTTTTACGGCTGGGCACTGAGTCAAACAGAGATTGAATGGCATGTTTAGGTACAGCTGATTTGCCCAGCCGTAAAAGAACTGATATTGCTACCAGAGGTGGTTATTCTGGGTACTAATTTCTCAGATTGCATGCTTCCAAGTTTTGGAAAATTTGAACACTTATTATTTTCAGTGTAACATCTTTGTCCAATAAGTATTATTTTGTTATTATTTGCATTTCTTCCTGTTGTAGCAATTTCAATGGCTAGTAGTGTATCAATGAATATTTTTTTTTCACGCTGAAAGTGTTTATTTTTGTCCATAAGCGTATCTTAATGTATCTGTCATAGGAACATTGGCCCCGAGTATTTTTTGTGGGCAAGAAATGTTTGTTGAGATTCCGACCTGAAAAGATATGAGAAAGTATAACGTGGTAATGTAAGATTTTGCCTTGGCATAGCCCGAAATAATGTCTTTGTATTTAAACAAATATGATATTATGTTTCATAATCAGGATAAATATCTATATGTTTTCTTAAGAAATAATACATATTAATATCAATCAAACTGTTAATATTTTTTTCGTCATCACTTAAACACTATTATCCGATAATATATATATTTGCAATTTACAATACAAATTCTAATTCACTTGTTTGATGTTACTGTATTGAGAAAGAAGTTTTGAATAAAACATTAAAAATAAATCTACAATTCTATTGCTGAGAAAAAAAAGTTTTACTTCATCCTATGAAATAAAATTTATACAATGACACTCTAAAAACCTTTTCTTTAAAATCTCTTCAAAATATGTTAAAAGTACAGTTGCGAATATAAAAAAACACCCACTTCAGTTTGCTTCGAAAGAAAACTTCAAATAACCATAAACAAAACTAAAAAAACATTTCCGCCGAATTAAACACGAACAAAATGAACTTAACAGCAAAACATGAGGTACTTTCCTAAAGTAGCATAATTTTTTTTTCAATGAAGTGTTAATTTATTTGTTGATTATTAATTAATGACTTTGTAAAGTGTTTTTCATTAAAAACACTTTTTTTTTATTCCGATACAACGATATTTGTTTATACATAATAATATTTAATTTTTGAAAATAGGGCGTATTAATGGGATTTTAATTTAAAATTGTCACATGCTACCAATGGTCAAAGAAAAATACTTCATCAAGAAAATGCATTGTTTGCATTTTCTTGATGAAGTATTGATAAAGAATGAATTTTTATGCATTTGTTTGTTAAAAACCCGAATAAAGTTTCTTATTTGTTGCAAAGATGGCAGTGACTCATTTTTTTGAGTTCGAATTCCTTCGAAAAGGGCATGTGGCTGCTGTCGCGAATTCATGGCCGGCCTTGTTTCCGTCGAGTCGTATGTTCGATTTCTGGTGTCAATAAAGACCCGCCTTACAGCGAGACTGATATACGTTAAACCTATTGAGGCTCAAGTCCTATCATAACGTCTTGAGGAGGTTTGGGGAGAAAGGTGCCACTTCAGGGGTCATTCTCGTCAATTGATAGAGGTTCAAAATGACAAGGTCCGTTGCCAATAGCCATCGTGTTGCTTCTAAGTGTGACGAAGAAAACTATGAATCAACCGAACAGGGACAGTATAAGAAAAAGGGAACCAAACTGAAACGAATGAGTTAAACCTATTAACAATAATAAAAAACCAAATTTGAACTATATATATTACATTTTTATAAGTACTTATAATAATGTTATTTAATATCAATTTAATTATAGTTCACAAACAACTACACCGTTTGGAGCTATTGTGAGAAGAACTGCCTTTATACCACGCGTGTGTGTTTTTATGGCATGAATGCGTTTTTATATCCTATTTCTTTTTTGAATTCTCCTGTCGACTACATCTGAGAAGTGTTTATTTTATTAAAGCTGGGAAATTGAGTTCTGTTTGAATTGCACGGCCCTTTTCAACAACGCCAGAGGTTAAATTGCCTTAATTTATTTACGAGCCTGACGGGGATGTCTCTTTTGGTCTGGTTGATGAAAGCACAGCAAAAAGGCGACCAGTCGTCTTTTCTTCGGATCTAGTGTTTTGGGGTTCGAATCACTAAAGACACTCAAGGACAACTGTTCTCTTCCTAGACAGGGCGGAAAATCATAATAACGCCAGAATTTCTTAACCTATTTTTTTCCGACTAACTTTGAGAAGTGTATGTAACCAAATGGAAGAAGTAAAATAATAGATAGTGCATATTAAGATCATACTAAATGAAGCAAAAAATGACCAAGTTAACCTCTTCCAAATTAATTCTCGCTAATAGATTTAAAATAAGCATTTGAATAAAATCTAAATAGTTCATATACGATCGTTTTAAATCTATCTTTAAAAGAAATAACATTCAGTTCATTATGAAATTGATTACTGAGTTTAATCTTCATAATTTGCTTCATAAAATTAATTAAAAATGTTATTGTTGAGTTTTATCACAAATGATGAAATACGAACTGGTCTTCATAAATAAAAGAACAATGTAATGATGAAAATGAAATTTTAATTGAACAATTTTTTCTCAATGTTAATTCATAAATTTGAAAATTAGCTTCTTGTGAATTTTCTTTTAAGTTTAATGTTACTTTATATCTGTGTATAGTGCTGAGATAGTGTTCTATTTCACGATTTATAAATGTTTTTACATTAATCGGTATGTGTTAATATTAATAGCAAACAAGAAAGATGAGAAACTAATTTATAATGAAATTAATTAATTAATTTAATGCAACATGCTTAATGAACATTGCGTTGATAAATAACATAATCTGTTAATATTTAGAAAAAGTGTTGTTTTTATTTCGATGTGATAACTGTTAGCGAAATATTTTCTAACCATATTTCACTCACACAGTAAGATGGGTTAAAAAATCCATTTTCTTTCAGAAATTTATTCATATTTATTTTTCTCTTATCAAGTTTGAAGATATATTTTATTTGATGAGATTTTTCAGATAAGCATTGTATAAATTATGCAATTGGATTTTTTATGGGGGGGGGAAATATTATTATTTATACTAAATATAATGGATTATGAAAAGTTCCAAGTAATTTCTTTAGATTAATATGTCATGGAGTTGCCATAATAGTCAATATTGATGTAGCTCATTTTCATTTAATTCTATTTATAGTTCAATTGAATATATTTTTCAATTATTAAATTATATATTTTTTTCTGTATAGCAAAAAAATATAAAAGACAAAACTTTTCCGTTTGATCTGTATGGAGAACTTTCCATCTGTTGGATGATCAAGGGCGCCTTTTGTATTAACTGAAATTCCCCTTAAGGAAAAAAGGTTTCATTGATGTTCATGTATTCTTCTTCATTTTTATTTGTTGACAAATTAATATTGGTTGAGTACTTGTAACATTCAATGTAATTAACTTCCTGTTATTTGGAAATGATAGACTGCTTATGTAAGGAAAATGAACGTAAAATAACTTTTAGGTCGAAATTTCTATCAGGAATTACTAGAGAATCTCAACTATCTCTATTCGTACATTGCTTATATTTAAAGCAATTTTGATGCCATTAAATATTACAGTGTAAATTTCTGATGCCCTTCTTCCCTTACTTAACTCTTCATCCACTTTAATTTCAAAGTAAATAGTCGATATTTTCAAAACTCTTATTGATTGTATGTAAGAAAAAGACAACATTTTTTACTATCTTTCGGAAGAATTTTGCAAAATTACTCTCTCTCTCGAATCTCTCTTATCTCGATTAATCCTATTTGATGTTCAAATAATAAAGTCTTAGCTTACCAAATCACTCATTCCGATTCAAGCACTTCTCGACGATTAATTACTATAATTAACTGTCATCTAAAACAACTATCAGCTCGTCATTTTCCTCTGTCTCCCCTTTTCCCCCTTTCAGTCCTATTTTGCTTATATATCACTATCTTTAATTTAATTCACTACACTTCTCATCTTCATCTAATTTACTTAATCTCGTCTCATTTGGTTGTGAGCAGTTGTAATTGTGTGCAATTTAAATTGCCAAAAAGTATCCGCAGTTGGTGAAGAGAAATTCGCGAAAAGCCTGCAGTGGCTCTCTTCAACAATAACTCCAGAAGTTAAAACGCCTTACTAACTAGCCGGAAGGAGACGTCTTTTTCAACCTGGTTGGTTGAGGCACAGCAAAAAAAGCGACCGGCCAACTTTTCTTCTGACCCACTGGACCAGGGTTCGAAACAGCTATCGGCCGCTGCCAGGCCAAGGTCAACAATTTTCTCCCCCTCCACGGGACGAAAGCCACCAGTATGCCGAAAGTCCATCGTCACAAATCTTGTTATTTCAATGTATTACATTAAATTCCCTTCGCAATTGGCTATGGGTATAATGCAAAAAAAAAAAAAAAAAAAAAAAAATGAGGCTGAAACTGTGATTAATGAAAGCTGTTTAAAATTGATTTTGAAAATTAAAAAAATCTATAGCAGAAAAAAAAAAAATCCTTGAAAAGTAATACTGTGAAACATAAATTTGGCATTTTAAGAACTTTTGGTGATTTTTTTTAGAAAATCAGGTTTTTTGAATGCACGAAAGATGCACATCCATCACTATCTGTTATCCATAATAGTGAATAACTACTTATTTTATTAAAAACACTTTTAAATGCGACAGAATAACGCGTATTATAATTACTATCCTATATTAATTGCTAATTAATATAGAAATCTATATTAATTGCTAATTAATATAGAAATCTATATTAATTGCTAATTAATATAGAAATCCTTTATAAATAACTGAAACCCTATTTTCAATCGGAACATTAATCAGTATAAAAGGTGGCTCTGTTATTCAAATTTGATTAATTTAGAAACTATTAAACTTGTAAAAATTGCGCTTTCTCTGAAGGCTACTTCTAGCAATAAAGTCGAACCTTGATTTGCTTATTTTAATTCTTGTATTATTCTATAATAAATGTAATTTTTCTATCTTTCTTCATATCGATTTAAATTCTATGTAATTTATGTTTTTATATCGAAAAATATTTTTACAAGTATAAAAAAGAATCCTTAAGTTTTAGAGACATATAGATATTTTTATTACCAAATTAAGACAACAAGTTTTGACAGTTTTATGTAAACCTCAGCCAAAAAGTCGAATTTTGTAGTGCTGTGTAATGTTCATAACTTTTAAGTATATTGAATAATATTTAACAGTTAAGTATATTAAACTGTGTGTAGCTTATATTCAATAGTGTAAAAATTTTAAGCTTATTAAATAGCGTATAGCTTTGAAATATATATAATAATGTACTGCGCTTTAAGTATATTTAACGGTATGTAACTTATTTTTAATAGTGTACAAATTTTAAGCTTATTAAATAGAGTATACAACTTTTAAATATATATAATAATCTACAGCTTTAAGTATATTTAATAGTGTACAAGTTTTAAGTATATTTAACAATGTACAGCGACGTTAAGGTTCTCATTTACCGGCCATTTTGATTTCGTCAGCTTAATTTTAATCATATAGAATTTCGACTTCTGTTCTGAAATCTTTACTATTTTATTTATGTGAATGCTACAAAATGCATCTGAAAGAGCAAACAGTAATGAAGGCTTCTGCAAAATTACTTTTTTCTCCGATGCTTAAAAATATTTAAAAATATTTTAAGGACTTGAAAACTCGCAAAGGAATTATTAAATTAAGGGTAAAAATATTTTTAAAAATCCTAAAAAAAAAGTAATTCCGAAAAAGCCTTTATTATTTTTTTGTTCTTTCAAGTGCACGTTTTTACAATCAAATAAATCAAATATTAAAGATTTGAAAACGGTAGTAGAAATTAAGTAAGATTAACATAACATCTACTGAATTAAAATGGCCGATAGACGGGAGCCTTAATAAAAACCAAACCAAACAATGTGCAACTTTTAATAACAAACTTCTCTTGTATGTGTTTGAATTTAATGCTATATAAATCATTAATACATAATTAGATGTAAAAAATCATTTAGAGAATTCCAAAAAATTCCAACCATTGTGCTTGATATTTTTCCATTTTTTACAGTGGTCGCTTATTTCGACTTGCGGTTTTTTTAATGAAATAATTAATATAAAGCACCTGTCTTCTATTAGTATAAACATCCTTTAAACACAAAAATCACGACACCTGAAAACATCCAATACAATTATTTTGGAACAAAACGTTAGGTTTTAAGTCAGTAAGAATGAACAAGCACAGACCTTGTTCAAAACAATACTTTTCATACATTTATTTTAGATAAATTTCACTTTTATTTGCTAAGCAACAAGGACCGTCAAAAATCTGTTTCCTCATCTGTAATTGACACAACACACCCTCGGGTATTTTACAAGCTTCCTCTGTAAGCAGCCATGTGTCGGGCATTGAAGAGATTCATGATTACTCAGTAACTTCCTCCTCTTGAGAGGGAACAAAGCAAAAGTGGGGATTGACCACTGAAAGAGAAAATTGTCGTGCAGATCGATTTAGTTCATTGTTCTGTCCACAATGGACCATCTGTGTGAATTTCGTTTCCTGCCAGAATGCAAAGAAAAATAATGGAATTAATTGTCCCCATCAATGAAAACGCACTTACGGAAAGTTGCTACTATTTAGTTATGGGTATGATGTTGCCTAAAGGTTTATTGCTAAGCTTTGTGCTTTTTCTCGGCGAATATTTAAGTCGTCGGGTATTCTTCATCTGTCATTTACTAAGCCGTAAATATAATATATACAAAAAATGGGTTTTAAATTGACTTTTCATTTTGTCCCTTTTATTATTAAATATATAACCGATGCTTCTTTTTGTCTATTTTTATTTCATAACTACATATAAGAGGTAACTCAAAAAGTACCCTTTTAAGAAAGGGACAAGGGGTATTAGGAAGGGGAATTAAAAATAAGATAATTAATTCCCTATGGTATTTGTAGTTCGTCGATTGCTTTTCATTTTCATAAGATGTTCATGAGAAGACATCCTTTGCGTCCTGAAGAATTGTCATCGTAAATTTTTCGGCGGATGAGACCATCTTCGCTTTCTTCGGAGAAGTGTCATTGCAAGCAACCCGTTCTTTTAACTGTTGCTTGGTTTGTGTGTCATGTATTATGATGAATGAACGGGGACAATTCTACACAAAATGACGACGACTATTCGAAACGAGAGCAATCAAATTTTGATTTACAGCAAATGGCTGCCAAATTTAAACTAAAAAAAAAAATGAATCAGTGTCAAATTTGCTTTGGTGTTATTTAACAATGGCAGCACTCATTAATATAGTAACGTACCTTAGAAATGTCACTTGTCGTCAACAACAGGTATTTTTTGAACCACCCTAGGAATAGCTTTTGCGAATGTAGTTATTTCGAACATATCTGTAAGGATATATATGAAAGGTAAGTTGCTAGAAAGGAGCTTATATCCTTTCTAAACCTAATAAGAAATGAAGGGGGAAAACAAACTAAATGTTTTATGAAATATGTTTTTTTAAATAAAATAATGTTTTCCCATATTGCAATATAAAGAACCCCCGGTTTTGTACATCGAGGAAACGAATTTTTTTTTTAAAAAAAAATCCTTTTATATAAAGTAAAAAAAAAAAAATTAATAATTAACCGTGGTAAATAATATATTTTTACTTATTATTAATCATGATGCTTTCCCCAAATTAAAATAATGATTTCGATTTGCATGAGAGAAAAATGTTTTTTATAATTTTTCAAAAAACGTATTCCGAACAATTTATCCATTAAGTAACATTTAAAAAATTCTGGATCTTTATTCGACACTTTTCTTTTCACTTACGATCTCGGACACATGCACTTATACATATCGAGAGCTATAGAAATTTATACTTGCAAACTGAAAACTATGCGAGAAATTTTATCAAAACTGCTTATAGCTTCGAATAATTTAAGAGTCATATGATTAAGTGTTGAACTTATTAGTATTAAGTCAGCAATCCACCTGAAAAATATTTCTGCAGGTAATTATGAAATTGAATCTTCGAAATCGATTAGATTTATTTTGTTATTTCATTTGGTCTTCCGTTTTTGATTTCTTGATTAATGAACGATATTAAACCAATAAGTCAATTTCGGGGCCTATCCAACATAACATATTATAACAAAATTTATAAAATAAGTATCACAGTAATCTCTTAAACTTTCAAATTATGCAAGATAATTGATAACGAACAACAACATTGTCTAATAAACTATTACTAGTCATTGCATCGCCATACCATTTTCAAGCTTCATAGCAGCGAATATTTTAGCAGCCGATGATAAAATAATGTCTTCCACCCCATTAACCTCCTACTTCCTTGCTTTGACTGCTGACATACGAGTAAGATAACCCAGTTTCAGAGAATGGGGAAAATAAGTTTGTTTAAGTTACGCTTATCAATTGGTACAGTTATTCTGTGTCTGAAAAGTTTGTGACTTTGGGCTATTAGCGATTTTGTTTTCGCTAACATCAGGGACTTCATTGTAATTTGTGTGTGTGACTTGCATGAAATTTCAATTTCTTCCCAACTAAAATGAATCATAATTTGGTTAATTAGAGGATGATAAGAAGTGCAATGAATTTAATTCGTGGTATATAAATGAAATAGAATTGAAAGGTAAATTAAGGGAGATTGAGATAACGGCGGGCTGATAGTTATTAGTAATAGGATTGAAATATCGAAATTATTCAAATGGATTGAAGTGATTCTTAGTCTAAGTATAAAGATACGAAACTACTGTTAGTGAGAATTGTTAGAATCAATCTGAGTAATTTGGTAAGCTAAGACTTCATTTTTAAATCATAATCGTGGACTGAGGAGTTAAGTGGGATTTGAGAGAGAGCGGCCTTATCTATATTCTTCGGTGACAAATAAAATATTTCATCTTTCTCTCACGTATCTGCCTGCAACTGGAGCCTGGTACTTACTGAATTTTTAATTAGAAGGAAAGATGGCATTGAAATTAAGTAATGAAGGACGGTCATCGGAAGTAAAACACATTGACGTTTATTAAATATTTTTATAATTTTTTTGTTGAGAATTATATTCATTTATTTTAAGGCCTTGCATTTAGTACGTCTTTACAAAAACCGGCTGATAGTATAGGAAAAAAAATCAATTAAACATTGGTAGTTCCAAGAAAAGGATATATTGGAATATTTTTCTGATACTTAAAATTCAAGTAATTTGTCCTGGATATGTAATAATAATATAGGTGTGACTAAAGTTATGTAATATATGAAATGTCATATTGAATAAAATAAGCATTATGATACACATCACAAGGAACAGCACTCTAGTAATGAAAGTAAATTAGAAGTAATAAAAATACCATCATAATTAAATATAGTGTGCAGTCCGCTTTGCTATTACTTGTTAGAAATTGGCCCGTGGCTAGAAATGATATTGACATCCTTGATGTTGAATATTTAATATGGAATAAAAGCTAATGGTAAATTCGTTCAGTTATTGTGTGTACAAATTATTATTTTTGCATCGAAACTGAATTATTTAAATATCTGATTCTACAAAAACTTCTCGGTACTTGTCCATTAAAGCGGCGCTCGCCAAATTACGATTTCAGAAAATCGCCAAGCAGTCAGATTTATCGCCATGTTTGGTTGTAAACTCCTACGGTTGCAGTCCTAAAGAAACAGCACTTCATCATTTTAGTAAAATATCGCTTGCCTGTTAACGTTACAGATTTCGTACTTTTTTAAAAAACTTATTTTGTTGCCTTAGACAATGCCGTTAACAATTTTCAATTTACCAAACAGCCAAATGGACGATGGTTTTACACATTTCACGGAGCACAATAAGTACAATTTTGTAGATCCGTCAACGGGAGTTCACACACAAAATGTTGAAAGAATGTGGGGTTCCACGAAGTGGCGTAACAAGAAACAGCGCGGCACGACATCATATAGAATCGAATCTGGCAGAATTTATGTGGAGGAAATATGTAGGGAAAAAAATGCTTTTTATAAAATAGTGAACGCAATTTCGAAAATATGGCCTTTTATATTGATTGATGTTCTAAAAGTTATGTAAATATTAATATTAAGCATCTAAATTTTTATAGTACTTATTGGGATTAGATTTATCACTAAACATATAAAAGATTATTAAATAAAAATAGTAATTAAAAAAAGTTTTATATTATTTATTGATGTGTTATTTGTTTTCCTACATTTCAATTTCGCTCTCCGCTTACTTGGCGATTTTAACTAGCTTGGCGACATTGGCGTATTTTTAATTTAGCGGGCGCCGCTTTTATAGACAAGTACCAATTTCTCTCTCAAACATTCGTTAATATATAGTGTTATTGAATATTACAATAAACGACTCTTTAATTCTACATTCGATGGTTCGGGACATTCTACAATTCTGTATCGATCCAGTCGTTCATTTTCGGATTTTTTCTTATGGAGTTTGTTGACAGTGATCACCAGGTTACGAACATTTTCTCGCAGTGCTCTTCGTAACTGTCAGTTATTATTTTAGTACAGTTTCTTTTGTTTTCTAGTGGGTCACATATCACATTTGTATGATATTACAACCATGTGCAGTAAAATGTTCTCGAAGCTCAACAGGTGTTCTTCCAGTGTTAAAAAATAATTAACTGTAAGCATGTGATAGAATAGCTCGCAGCAACTTAATTAAATTATCATTGAAATAGATTTAGTTTTTCTTTTATGTCTTAAACCAATACGAGAATGCTGAATTAAATTAATGTTTAATGTTTGAATTTAATTTTGTAGTTGCTAGAAAGTGTTGATATCTTCTACACAGGATTAGGACGTGCGTAAACACATTAAATGCATGTTTTAACCATTTAAAGTTTTATATAAAACTATTTATCTTAGGTTTTCATATGATAAAACCCTGTTGACGCTCGCTAATCCGGAAAAATTGCTGATCTAGCGCGGCCTTGATCCCCAGTGAAGAGTGAATATAAATCATCATTAAGAATCGTCCAGCATGACCAGGAAGTCGCCAGCTATAAATATAACTAATCATTATATTGCAAGGTTATAAGAATATGCTTCATTTCCTAAGTTATTTACGATTATTAATCACGTTTAGTCTAAATTCTGTCCATTGAATATCTTATTCTGTGAATTTTCGATTGCAATGTGTGTAATAAATTGGTGTAACATGTTTCGATAATTTGCTTCGATTTTATAGGAAATGTCTTTTCACTTTGCACTGGGGTCTTGTAAATAAAGCATTGACAAGGATTTGAAATGAGTGTAAAATATATCTGCAGCTTCTTATATATATATCAATGTTAAAGATATTTATTTACTGTGGGTGAATAATTATGTTATGCGAAAAAAGTACAAGAAGGTATCTTCAATCCAGCGCGTTCGGGATTACGGCTGTGCCATATTATCCAGCGTCAATATAGTAATCTCAAGTGTATCAAAGATAAATCACTTTACATAAAAATTTAAACGATTAAATGATGTATTAAATGTGTTTACTCACATAGAGCCCCTGTGTATGCAATAAAAATATCGGACAAAATATTTCTTTTTTCTATCACCTACAAACTTAAATTCAAATATCTACCATTAATTTAATTTCATATTCTTGTTTTGAGAAAAACACAGCATCAAATAAAAATTAATATAGTACAATGAAAGTTGAAACGAGTTGTGGCGAGCCACTCTAATCACCTGCTTACACTTAATAGTTTTATAAGCACTCTGAAGAATACCTGCTGAGCTTCGAGAACATTTTACTGTACAGTAGGCCAAAAATACACAGTTGTAATGTTGTGCATGAACGATATATAACTCTCTAAAAACATGAAATACATTCCGAAACTGATAGTAACGATAAACTCGGGTCGAAAGTGTGAGCAGCGCTGTGTGGTCACCTTGCGGTAAACAAACGCCTTAATCCAGCCGAAAAATTCCGGAATCGAACAGTTGAATCGGTGCTGGAAGATAGAATGTGCAGAAAGAACCATTGAATATCAGATTAAATAGCACTTACTATATCATCAATTTTAAAACTCATCTGGTGTGACCAGGAAGTCTCCAAGTGTAAATATATATAATTATTACATATCAAGATATTCTTAAAATATATGCTTCATTCCCTAAGTTATTATGATTATTAATAGTATTTAATCTAAATGTTGTCTATTGAAACTCGATTTCTGTGAATTTACGATTGCATTTTGTGTAATAAAATGGTGTAATATGTTCCGATAATTTGCTC
The DNA here is from genome assembly GCA_019974015.1 of Nephila pilipes. NCBI lineage: Eukaryota > Metazoa > Arthropoda > Arachnida > Araneae > Nephilidae > Nephila > Nephila pilipes. Next base: position 1,895,811 of record BMAW01017198.1, read on the forward strand.
TGATATCATAAATATGTGTTGAGTATCTCTCTATAGCTCTTTATATGTCTCATTGCTAATTAAAGATATGTACTACAGGAGAATTATTTTATGATATGTATGCATAAATATGTATATAGATGTATTAAGAGAAGGAATTAGATTATAGTTGTCAGGAAATGGGAATTTGTTAACTATTTGGATGCTAAACGAAATAGTTGAGAATTGCCTCATATTTATTCATAATTGGAATTTATCTTAGATTCTATTTTTATTTTCGAAGTATTTCATAAAATGGGGCAATAGCAAATTTCGTTTTGGTGAATGGTAACAGGTAAAGGGTTTTTCAAAATTAATTAGAAATCGAGAACAAAAATGATATCTAAATTTGAACTGCGATGATCTATTTGTTAAAAGTAAATGTACGTTTTAGAGTATTTCTAGGAACAAAATTAATTCATATTAAAAATGCATCCATACAGTGGCGTACCCAGAAATTAATTTTTGGAGTAATATTGTCATCTCCCTGAAAGATGTAATTTCCGTAGTTAAGAATTACCACTGGATAAAAATTATAAAATACGCTTTATGAATCTTACGTCTTCTTTACAAAAGTGATCAATGATCCTGGTTTCTGTTTCAAATTGAAGTTTGGAATTTTTTCCCCACTTGAGTTAAAGTAATTAAAAAGCAACTTCTGTTTCCTCTTACTCATTGTCGAATAAAAAAAAAATTGAGAAAAACATCCAGGTAAATTAAAAGAAAAAAATTATAAGAGCAACAATTTGAGCAAAAGAAAATGAATCGACCTGAATTTCCTTAATATTGTTCGTTTATTGCAGCTGAGACTAACGCTCGCGGACGATTCAATTCCGTAAAGAGGCTATATGCTGAGATGTGGATTTCCGAAGATCGTCATTGATCACGGAAAAGAAGAAAATATTGCTTCCTATAATTCTTTCCCAAGGAAACTGTTGGGATGCCTCCTCCCTTCGTCTTTAAACATTGACACAAATAACATTTCGGAGAGAGCAAAGATTTTTCTATTATTTTCTTATCAATTGGTTGAGATAAAATCCTTTTTTTCTCTCATTGATAAAAAATTAATCATGAGATGAAAAAAAAGTTCATTTTTTAAAAGTTCTTAGCATCTATGATATAGCATCTATAATATAGCTTCTATAATATAAGGAATAGCATATATTATATAAGGAATTATCCTGAAGTATATTTTAACTTCCAGAAAAAAATCTTGGGGGTGCATATGTCCCTTTGCATCCCTTCCAGGTAAGCAACTGCATCCATGACTGATTTATTTCAGGAAAATTGTCTTGCTAAGTTTGTAACAAATTTTCTTCGCAGTGACTAAGTGAGATATTGACGCAATCAATAATAACCAGTCAAAATGTTTAACCAATTTATTCAAATTTTGAATAAACACTATCAAAATAAATTAATAATGGGGAGCGAACCCTAACCAAAGATTATAATGAAAAATTCTATTTACCTACATAATTATGAACAGTCGACTTGAAATCTCTGGATCCAATTCAAGTAAACTTTTAGTGTCGGAATCCGAGTTAGGTGTACGCGTTCAGTATATCGCTTTGGAATTGCTCGAACCAGTGTAGTATTCTCATGATTCTTTAATTCCTCCTTCTCCTCAATACTATTCACTACACTTAATGTACAGTAAAGTTTATTTATCTATACTCTGGTTCTTTCACAAGATGAGATTCTCGATAAAAAATTGTAGCAGCCCCAGAGGTTAATTAAAGGAAAATGCGCGTGAAAATTAAGTTGAGTATACATTTTTTTTATTCGTTAACTATTTAAAGATAAATTACAGAAGTATTAGATATGTATGAAAATATTTTTGTTCTTATCTATCTCTGTTTTGAAATGTGTATATATTAAAGCCCGATTTTGATTTTTAAGGAAAATATGAATAAATGACCGACGTATTAAAGAAATTGAATAAAATTAAGCCAAGGAAACTTATGAAAAGTGTGCTTTTTTTTGTATGAAAGTATGATATGTAATTATGCGATGAGTTTTAGCATGTTATTGTATTCTTTGGAAAGAGCTTCAGATTTAACTCTAAAATTAATGTCTAATTTATTTAAAACGTAGCAATAAAGATGAATTTTCATTCAAAAAGTTTTATAAAAGAATACCAAAAAAAAAAAAAAAATGAATAAATAAAAAGGACGCGAAAAAAAATTCACCGAATGTGAAAAAATTTTAAAGAATTTTTATGTACGAGATATGATAAGGCAACAATGAAACATCCAGATGTTGGAACACAAGGTTATGAATAAATTATAGGAACAAGCTTTTATTTTAAGAAAGAATGCACTTTTAAATAATTAATAAGTCATTTGTAAAATTTTTTAGTTTACTAATATTTAAAACTGTACATCATTTCACCTAAGTTCCTCAGTAAAAAAGGAAATAAGATAAGAAAATAAAAATAAAAAAATGTATTATAATTCATCCTTAGAGATTACATACTTTAATAATACCTCTTAAATTTACAAACTTCATTGTACTCGTATTGTACAAAAAATATCACAATCACTTCATGAATGAAGTAAAATTATTGAGAACGGAATAATATGTAAAGGTTTATTTTATTTCAATTTTATGGCAACAGTTATTGTATTTCTCTTTAATAATTTATCACTAATGCTTTTTTAATTTTAAAATCCAAACAGAATACTATCGTCAGCTTTGATAGTTTATTGTCTACTTAAATATATATTCTATCGTTTACTTTAATTTTGATATCAGAAAACATTTTTAAAAACTCAAAATTGTTTGCTTTAATTCATTTTGTTGTTAAAGTTGAATCATTTTTCTACTTAAGAATTTTATTGTGTTATGATTTTTATTTCAATATCTTAATTATGTTTTACACGTTTTCTTAAAACCTGCTTCGTCACGATTTGAAGTTTGGAGATACATTTACAGTCTTCCGTTATCAAGTTTTCTTCAAAGATGACATAGAAAAATGCCAAAAAGCATATTTTTAAAGAGTTTTCTCTCGCAATTAAAATAAATCTTCTAATCCCAATGGAAAGTAATAAGCAAAATTTTCATTTTCAGCTTGAAGAAAAATTAGACCACCTCTCCTCTTTTGGAATAAAATTCCAAACATTTCCTGAGAAAAAATCTCGAACACCGAGTTCTATATGAAGATTATTGTTGAACGAATAGAAAACTCTCTCATTTTACACATGTTCTATTATATAACATACATACGAATATGCTAGGCCGAGAGATGCTTAAAGTTATGAATTTTCGGCTTCTCACTTAATTAATTAATTCACTTTGTAAATTTGGGAATTACTTAGAAAAGCTTGTGCTGTTGAAGTAAATGAAAATAACTTCATTATACGTAGAAGGAGCAAGGAAATGGTCTCAAATGAGTTTCAAAAGGAATAAGATGCAAGATAATCAGTAGGAGGCACCTCCACGAGCTTGATGAAAACAGAATGTTACCTCTCCCCTTCCCTCCAGAATAAAATTACACCATCGTGCATTTAAAAGCATAAATTTTCATTTCAGACATTTACAAGATTGTTGGTTCGTTGGAGCGTAATTTTATATTTATTTTTCTGGAATGTTGTGGAATCTCTTTCTCCTGTTCTTGGTAGATATTGAATTAACGATGTTTAGGAAAGTTGTTGTTGGAATTTTAGTGAAATTCTTGAGTATCCCTTTGTTTCTTTTGTAAACAGGATTCTAGATCACTTTATGAATTTAATAATTTTAGAATAATTTTGTACCTTTTTTTCTTATAAATAATGGTACCCTCTCCACACACAATATATATATATATATATATATATATATATATATATATATATATATAGTGTGTGTACTTCGTTCAACAGTTACGTATTGCTCATTTTTAATTTTGTGATTTAATATTGGATACAAAGTGAATATTACTCATGAAGAATTTAAAACATCTTAATTTTATTATACCAATTTTTGAGTGAAAAACACATAAATGACTTAATTTGATGCCTCATTAAAATCTTGTTAAAATTAACTTCTTTTTCATAGTTCTAAAATATAAAAAAAATGCATTTTTGTGTGACAAATTAATAAAAAGTAATAAATAAAAATTTTGCATTATTATTTATTTTTATTATTATCTTATTTTTGTATCCATATGTGTATAATTGACTCGTTATATGGATCTGATTAAGAACGTTAATAAAATAAAAGAATAAGTGCGACATTGATATATCAATCAAAGAAAAATCCTTTCAAAGATTTTTCTTTGACTTCGCTCAGAGTAAATTGCTCTGGATTACGCATTGAATATGACTTTGCTTCCTTTCTCTGAGATTTTAATTCATTAATTTAACTCATATCGACTGATTACTTTCTTCGAGAAAGAGTACATTAAATTTATGGTTTTAATTAGAACATATCGTATCAAAATAAACATTATCCTCAGAAATAACATCAAAATTTATGTTATGATTTCTTTAATGAATCTAGCGTATTATATATTCTTAATAATTTTTACAAG
>BMAW01017198.1:1903466-1920753 GCA_019974015.1 Nephila pilipes
ACACATCTTGATCAATAACTCCCAAAGATAACTAAAATGGCACGTAGGTAAACCAGTAAGAAAACAAGTAATCTTCTAGAGTACATCCAACTTTGCTTGAAACGTGTCAAAATTTTAAGTCGCATCGAGACCAGGAAAAAGGTTTTTTGAAGTAAGTGAAAAGTTGTTTTCCAAGTGGGTTAACGATTCTTATGATGGAACAAAAACAGCAACAGAGTCGATGATTCAGGCATACTGTTACTCGAAGCAAAAAGATTGGAAAAAGCGTTGAACGATGTAGGCAATATCACCTATAGAGTTAACAAAAAGTGTTATGTTGATGAACATAAAAAAATTTTAAAAAAATATGTTGTTTTTCAATTTTAGACTTGGGAGTTATTGATCGATGTTATATATATATATATATATATATATATATATATATATATATATATATGATATATAATATATATATATCAAAAAAGTTTCAACATTTTATTTATGATGGTGTATTGTTGGAAAAATATGTTATATTATATTTTAGATTTATTAACCTTATGATTATTTTTTGTTAATTAACTCTTTTTAATTAAAGGATTTTAATTGGTGATAGTATTTAGTTGATTAGCTAGAATTGGTATTTTGCAGTGAATTTGAAGATGCCTACTATGTTTACCTTCTTTTCTGTGGTTGAATTTCTAATTTGATGATTTTTGTGTGTGATTTGTTACCATCTCTTTTATATATATAATACCATAATGATATGATGGTTTGATCTGCAATTATAATCAAACACACATTATTTATTCCATATTATGGAACATATTATTTCATTTTTCTACATTTTGCTCTCAAAATTACTTTAGCTAAGTTGTTTCAAAATGTTGGGTTTTAGGATTTTAAACTGTTTAACGATTTAATGAAATTTTTATTTGATTTGTATAAATTTTAATTTCATAATTTTCTTTAAATAATTAGTTTTTCTATTAATTGTTTTGTTCTTTAGTGTTGGATATTCAGAATATTATATATATATATATCTGTGTGTGTGTAAAGAATTTAACTATTACTGAAAAAAATAAAAATATTAAACATTCCAAATACGATTGAACTGAACAGTCCTTTTTAGCACTCAGATTGTATATTCATTTTAGCTGAGAGAGAGGTGGCAACAAGTATCTCATGAGGTTGGAGCAGCCCGCCTTCTCGGCTTCCAAAATACGTTTATGTTTGAAGTGAAAGAAAGATTGAATTTATTACTGAAGCAACACGGAATAAATTTTCGAATATTATCAATAAAAAAATTTAACTATTTTGAAGCAGAATAAAAATAAGAAGGAAAAAAAAAACATATATGTAAATAAGTAACGCGTTTCTTGGGAAACTAGACTGAAAAATTCTATTAATAACAACTTTTTGAAAGAAAAGAAAACACACACACATGGTCACCCCGACATACGCCGAGTTTCGTTCTCATTAACAGTTCGTAAGTCGGATTCACATTTTTCAACGCTACCTTTGTTCCATTGGGCCATAAACATTGTAGATAAAGCGCTGAATTTGAACTTACGCAATTCAATTATTTGTTGCTGGGGGAAAAAAAACTAAAGATTGAATTATTAAGATTACTAAAGATTGAATGTTGCGTAACATGTACTAGGCATCATTTCTGGGAGCCTTTAGACTCAACGAATGTAGTTATCGTTCCTTATTTCTATTTTTATTTAGTAATATGTGCCCACATATTGTTTCGAGAAAATGGCGTTGACAAAAATGCGTGGGCATAAAACAAAGGATACATGGGGGGGAGCTCAAAAGTTTGACATTATAATACATTGTAATTTTAATAATTGCGTTTAGTTTTCTTAAGCTTCCTATTTTAATATGTAATTAAAAAATTGAATTTTATGGCAAAATTGTTTGTTTTTAAATTTTTTTGCTGATAACATTGACATCTTTTTTGTATTTTTAAGAAAGTTTTGCTTTTGCAAATAAAAGTGCATTAGGAATTAGAAGAAATTATTTTCTTTTCTTGTTAGTAATTATGTCTTTGGAGCCTGGGACTCGGAAGTACGCTCACGTTAAGCTACTTAATATTCAGTTTAAGTAATTCTATTTATTCGGATATTTAATAGAAAAAAACAGTTTAGGTATCAAATTTTTTCAAGTGCTATAGTAGATCATTCTATTTCAAAATATTACAAGAGATATTCGAAGTTTTCAAGCTTACAAGCAATGCATGCTTTACTCCAACGGTCAATGTATTGGGGGACTCGGTTAAAAACGAATTATGTTTCTTGGATATCCGCATAAGCCTAGATGATTCTTGCAACCAAATTCATTTCATATAAATTTCTTTATATTTCGAAGTTATTTTGTTGAAAATAATAATTCTGTTCTATTTATACATTCCAATAAGCGTTGCTTATATTTGAAATGTGATAAATGAAAAAAAAAAAAAAATGGGAATTCTGCTTTTATTTATTTTTAAGTGAGTTATTTTAGTATGAGAAATTCTTTTATTATCATCCTTAATTTAATTTTTTTCGCTTGTCGAAAATTCTTTTCAAAGGAAATAAACATAACATGTTTTTGATAAATAACATGTAAATAACATGTTTATAAATAACATGTAAGTAACATATAACCAAATAAATAACATGTTTTTGATATGGGCAAGTATTAAAGTGAAAAAACAATTTATTTAAATATCTTGTGGACCAATAACTAAATATATTTTCTTTTTATATTTGGCAGTAATTTGTATGCAACTTATTCTTAAAATTAGAGTGCAGTACTTTCTCAACAATCTTCCGCTTCCCCTCCCTGGCCCTGCCAGTAATCCGACGTTTTTCATCTGATTGATAAGTGACAGAAAATTATTTCATGCTTTCTACTTTGACCGAATAATGTACATTACCAAAACAAAACAGTAAATTTTGTATAGTTTTAATTATTTCGTGTGTGCGAAACTTTATTTACGTGTACTGTATTGAATTTGTGACGGTATTCTATTACCCGTCTCATACATCATCTTAAAGTTTACTCTAATCACAAGATCTAAATTTAAACTTTAGTTCAAACACAGACAAATTAGTTGAGAAATAGTCAATTACATCCCAAATACCTTTTATTTTCCTAAAATAAAGGGGGGGGGAGGATTGTAACCTCTGTTAAGTCTCTATACATCCCTTAAGTATTAACAACTTCGAAAATCTATTTAAGAGAACGCTTACCGAAATACGTGGCATGTACCTCCTTCAACTGCTTCGACAGTGTTAGGTCCTGATCTCACCAAATAAACTATTAGTGCCAGAATAATTCTGCACACATCACACTAACACTTTTCTTAATCTTATTGTTAATGTCAAATCTTGTTTTTCCGCCACTCTTCCTTCTCTTTCTCATTACAAAGCAATTCATACATGAACTTTGCTTTGCATAATTGGAAGTTGAGTTGCTTAAATCAAGTAGCGTCCAAAAATGTCCATAAGGGCAGTTGAAAGGGGGGGGGAGCTAAGTATCGATACAAATTTTATACAATAATACATAGCTTTTGCTGTATTATTGTATAAAAGTGCGTTATATTTAATAATTTTCAAATAATGTGTCATTTTTGGTTATCCGGCAGTACTGTGGTCCGATACCTTCGGGTTTACCGAAAAGTATTGCGTTATCTCTTGTTGTAAAAAGCCCGAATTTTTAAAATAAAACTTTTTCCGGAGCATTTAAGTTTTACTATATTGCTCTTTTTTCATAATTAATATAAATGTAAAAATTACAGAAATATTTCATAATGACTTATTCAAAGTTTTTTCGAGAGGATGACGAGATGAATAATGTAGTATCTTGGCACGAAAAATGAGCATTTGTAATTAAATGTTCACTTACCTTAATGAAGAGTGTCAAAATCCACTGGGATATGTAATTTAGACGTGTGATAAGGGAGAGATAATGTCGACGTAAATATATATTTTTGACACATGTAACAAGTGTTTCTTATGAAAAGTTTATTTACATATACAGAAAATTTATGACATTTACAAGGATTGCAAAATGTGTTCCATTTCATTAATAGCTGTCTGAATTGTCGACAATTTTGCATTTCTTTTGATGGTCAATAATATTTAAAAAGACTATGGATTGCAGAAAACATGGAATTAAACACGAAGCAAATGAAGTTGAAGTTCAATTATAATAAATTTTAATTTAAAAAAAAACTTTAAATCTAGCCTTTATATAGATATGGACTAAATTATATAAAAATAATTTTTAATATTCAATAATATATAATTTATTAAAGCTTGAGACGCTTTATTAAGATACCTAGATTGTTATGCCGATACATTAGGTACCATATCTACTTACATATGAGATCGAAAGAAGTATTAACGCCTCAAGCCCCATTATATTTTATTTTACATTAAAATAATTTTATATCTTAAAACCCGCTTTAAATGAAAGCCTGGTTAAAAAAATTTTTTTACTTGTATTTATTTAATTCTTCTTAATCTGGAAATTTTAGACAAAAAAAGCAATTACGAGACATATACCTGTGCTAAATTTCAGTTCTATTGGACGTTGTTAAATGCAAGGTCTTAGCCCCAGGCCTCCCCAAATTCATTACTATTTGAGTATACTATTGCGAAAAATTATTTTCCTCTCTGTGTGTGCGGGGAGTAAAAACCAATACCAACTCAGAAGATAACAATAAATGGACGATTTATTCGTAAGTATTTAAGAAAACACACAGGTAGCACAATTTGGACAATAACAGATAAACAGTACTTGTACAATTCAATGGCACAGATACAGTAACAAAACACACTTAAAGTACAGTCACACTTATTTCAGCCGCGTTCAACTCACCAGCTTATTACTCTTCACTGCGGACAACCTCCGCAGCAATATGCTGCACTTCCAGAGCAGGTCCCGTCGATTCTCAGCAGATACATGTTGCTTCTTCGCAAATTCACCCGGCACGCTACCCTTTAAATACCGGCAGCGTTCAGTCGATCTCTCAATCGATCTCCTCAACAGTCTTCAAAGACAGACTCTCCTTAACTGTTCCGATAGATTCAGGTCGAATCCCTAGCATATTCACACGTCCCCATTTCTCGATCGGTTTACAAAGTAGACTCCAAAGACTACTGATTCCATACACACAGACCGATTCCACCTCATACTGATTCACAGACTGAGTCTTGGCGTATTTATACCTCTCTTATCCGGCGTTACGTCACGTAAGAAAATTCACGTAAAGTCCGTAACTTTCTTCCCATCCGATCTTTTGCTTAGGTTGTTCCAGCGGCTTCGAGTACTTTCCATTTGTCGCCAAAGTCACCAAGTTTTTCGCCGTCACCAAAAGGACGCCTAATCTGTCGCCAAGATGGAGGGATCTTTACCTATACTCTCATTTTGCCAACTGGTGACATCTCTTCAAATCCTTCTTTTCCTTTATAAGAGAAGCGTTGCTGGGAAGTATCAACTCATGTTCGTAACAATACTATAATGTATTGTCATCAGAATTATGCGTGCATGCAAAATTTCAGGTGGATTGGATGATGAGAAGTGGGTTAAAATTAGAGTACAAATTAAACGAGATAAATAAACGATAACGTAATAAACGAGATTTTTGAACATGGGTTTTTCTTTCAAACTTCGCTTTTTGCGTAACAGAATTTTTTAATACCTTAAATTAAAAAGCTAAAGAGAACGTATAGTCAAATTGAATTTATTCTTTTTTTTCAAAAAATATTTTTATTTTATTTTTCAACAAAATAATAGTTAACGAAAGAGATTTGAAGCAATGACCCTTTCACCATAGTGACGAATTTGGCAATCATTTGGCGAGTTGGCGAGAAACTTGGAGTAAGATTCAATTATTTAAATAATTAGTTTTAATCAATTAATTTTTATTAATCATATTAAACTATCGTATTATCACCCAAAACAATCGTCTATAGAAAACCTCAGCTCAATTGAGCGCTTTAAAATGTGATAAAAAACTTTTAAAATTTTGACCCAAGCATACAATGTTAGTCGAAGAAAACCCATGAAAAAGAGGATATATATGTACTATAAGATTACGAAACATAAATCTTATCAAAATTCTTATTTTTAACGCAATGCAAATGGACCGTTAACTACTGAATTTAAGCGCGAATGAATTTATTTAACTATAAATAAGCTTAATGTGAATGTGATGGAAAAGCAACTTCTAAAGAAGTCTGCCAGTGCGTTTGTGGCAGTTAATATCTCCAAGAATAGGAAACAGACTGAATATATTTCATATAAGGAAAAAAAAAGTAATTCGTTCCGGGTCATATAGTAATACATTAAAATCTATACCTGTTTGTGAAATAATGAAGTTAAACATGTTATTAATCCTGCGTTTTTGTAAACTATAAAAAACTGTTTTGTGTTTGGATTCTGTTTTGTGGTGAAGCGGGATTTAAAATGATTAATTCGTGTGTACTCAAAACAATTGCTTAGACATCACTAACCTGTATTCTTCTAAAATTCTTTTTCAAATAATTTTTCATAGATATTTCTCTTTTTAGTATAATTGCAAAACACACCAATACATAACTTTATTTAGATGAAATGTAACCGAATTAAAAATGTTTTTCGAATTGAATGTAGGACATATTAACTGTGCGTGCATTTGAGATTTGTATTGTGTGTACTATCCAAGGCTATCTGAAGACAGGTACATGAATACATTAGAAGTCAAAAGGAATAATATTGTCAAATATATGATGAAGACGTTGCCTTAAATTGTAGATCATCAAGGTAAAATAAGCATCTCAAACTCATTAATTACAGCTATTATTGATAGTTTTGAAGCCCAGTTACCGCAATGGCATGTAATAAACATTCTAATAAGAATTTCAAAAATTCTATTTTAAACTTACAATAAAATAGAATTTAGAATTTTGATAATTGGATATAATCATTAATAAAAAAATCCTTCGTTTGCCTATGAAAAATTGAGATTTGAACTAGAAATTCAGAGGATTAGATGTAGTAATGCTTAGAAATATTTACCTTCTAGGTTTAAAAACATTACAGAATTTAATATGAAATATTTTTATATTTTGAAGTACTTTTCAGTGACAGCAGAATTTGTACTTGTGACAGGAAATGAATCCTCTATCTGACGTAGAATTATTCACAATTACTTCGGAAGGAATTTAAAGTAATCAATATGAACAAAATATTCTTTGTAACAAGGGGAACATATTAGAATGGAGAAGACGCCAAATGTAAGAAAGAAAAATATTAAATTTATTATTGTTTTTGTTCTTTTATATATTATTTTTTTTAAATAAAGCTGTATTTCCATAAAAGTAAAGTCTTTTTGATAGCTTTTCTAATGCCAGTAGGAATAATAACTGCAAGATTTAAAAAAAAAAAAACTGTAGAAATATTTAGTCACAAAGTAAATAAATAAGTAAATATATAAACATGAAATATAAATATGAGAGAGAAAAAATAAACAAAAAGAGAAATGATAAGAAAGAAAGAAAGGAAGACAGAAATAAATTATGAATAAAAAATTATTTTAAGAGATATTCCCGTAAAAACAAGTAAAAATCTTACCCAGTTCTAAATCTGGCTTCTAAAAGCTGAAGAATTCTCCGAGAGTAAATATCCCCCTTATTTTATAAGCTCCAAATCCTTTAAGATAATTTGTCCCATTCTGAAAAGAGCTTCCTGAATATTTTTCAATAAAAAAGTCTTTACTGCTGGACTACATTTTTCCCCACAGTAGTTTTACGAAAATATGAGGTCTCAGCTGTTCTGCAATCGCTGCTTCTACGCACGAATAACAAAGGCCTTTTCCTTATCTATGAATTCAATTTCCGGAATCTATGGTTGGAGGAACATATAAGCTACAGAGCCCAAAGCTTTTCCCGGATACACATACCAATAGACAGGCTTTCTACTGAGCCCTATCCTACTTTCCAGATTTTCCACAAATCCTTTTCTTCTTCCCCCGGATGGCCTCGGAAAAAAATAATGATGCAGATATAAGTGTTTTGAAGGCAGAATAACTGTGCGGGAAAGTGAGGAAGATGAGTGGCGTGATTTTCAGATACTTATAGTATCAGGAGTGAAGGGAAAACCCCCAGCTGTGGCTATATAAAACAACTATTTTCGTTCAACTTACCGTAAAATACCAGTGATACGCCCACATCGAGAATACGCCTTCAACTATTGTGAGCAGGACCGGCCCGAACTATAGTTTGACTTTTCGCAAAGTTAACTTCCTTCCCTTAAAATAAATTTTTTACAATAAAAATATAACATTATTTCATTTTCGAAAGCGATGTAAAAATGGTATAGTTTGTAACTTCCCTTAACATCCATTTTTTTCTGATTTTATATCTAAGTTTTCAGCTTCTTCCCAATCAAATGCAACGTGTTGATGCAAATTAAGTAAACTTAAGAAGGGAAGTGAATAGAGATAATCAAGTACTACAAAAGCGACAGGCAATTGAATTGAAAAATAAACTTTTGGTAATAGAAATAGTGTTAGTGTGATGTGCGCAAAGGTCTTCTGATGTGAATTTAGTGAGATAGGGACTCACACAACGCTTTGGCAGTGATTGAAGGAAGTTGTCGCATTCCGTTAAGTATATTCTTTGACTGAAGAAGTTCTAGAAGTTGTTAATATTTTTGGATAAGGACTAAAACTGTGGAGCGCATCTCTCTTATAGGAGGATTAATAAAAGCTATTTTGGTTGTAAATGACTATTTTGATTAATATGTATGTAAAAAGGTATCTGCTGGTGCTTCGGTGTCTAAATGTGTGTGTGTGTCGGCATTTACCAGTGATGATGAGACTTCAAGTTGTTTAACTTCGTTCATTTGAAGAATAGATGAAGAAAAAACATGTACTAAAGCTGCTATGTACAATTTGATATATTTTGAATAACTAGTTTCCTCGATAAAGATAGATAGCTACCCAACCTTATCGCAAATCAGCGATGGGCGATGAAACGCGCCCTGGCGTTTAGAGTTCTACTACGTCGGGAAAAGGCGAACAGCAGAGAAGAGAGCGTGAGAACTAAATGTTTCTCAGTTTTGTTCAGGAATAGGTGGAGCTTCTTGAGCTATCACACGACACTTATTCGTGGTGCCATCTATCGATTAACTGATTAACTGGTTTTACATTACATTTGAAAATATAGTGAATACTCTGATAACTAGCTGGAAAGTCCTACATATATATGATTACACTGAAGTTGAAATTTAAATCTTGTTAATGGTATAATAAACTCTCAGATGACAGCTTATAGCAAAATAAGTTTTGTTTGCACTTAAATGTAATAGTACGCGGTCCAATTAATTTTGCAAAAAAATTAGAATTTCGGTTTCTTCGTATTTCGCACTGTTCTCGTACAAACTTAATTCCCTATGTTCTGCAAATAAGAAATATGTTGGAGACTTTCTTTATGATAATATTGTTTTAGTAAAGGACTAATCATTGAATAAGTGAAGTGTTTTTGTCCAGTTTGTGAAATTATGCATCTTTATAAAGTGTGAACACCTGCTAAATATTTTTCGTATTTATTTAATTGTTACGATAATTTGTATATTATATGCCCTCTTGCTGGTATGTCAAAATTATACATACAATTTAAATTTATTTATTCATTTTAAAAATTGTTTAAATTCTAAAACAACCGAAAAAACATTTGCTAAAATCTAATTTTTTTTCCTTTCCCCACCCTGATAAAATTCGTCACAAATTAAATATTCGTCGTTTTGTGCGAGAGTCGCATAGTATTATTTCAACAAACTCTGGGATGTCACTTTTTTTTTGTTCGCTTAAGGTTTTCATGCCTACGCCTTTTTTTCCGACTGCACATTCTTGGCTTCCAGAGTTCTGCTGTTTATGTTTTACTCTTCCCATGTTGTGTTTTCCAGTTGTTGTTTGAAATATTATCCACCAGTTTTAATTTGAATTTTTTTAGGGTTTCATACAATTCTTTTCTTCAAGTTTCACTGTTTTCCTGAGAGTTTGTGTAATCATATGTGTTTTTAAAAAAGTACGCAGTAAATAGACATTGAATCTGTGGTGCATCTGGCAACATGTATTCTGTTCCAACGATTTTGTATTTTTATTTGAATGCGCTGAATGACGTCAAGCATGAACTGCGCAGACTCCAGTCATTGACTGTCCGAGAGTGGATTTATACTCTGGGAATACGTTTTTACAATAACATGTTAAATTGTGATGTCCATAAAATTTATTTTATGATAAAATTGTAATCATCTGAATAATGGAAATTTCCTATGTCACCAACACACAAAAGTGATGATTCGGACGTGTGATTTGAACTGACAACCTTTTGAATCTTTGGAAAAGTATTTTTTCTCCAGATTTCATCGATACTCATATACAACAACGTGCATCACTATTAAAAAGGGGGTAATATCTTAATTTAAAGCTAAATTTATCAAATTACTTGACGTATTTGGAACAAAATGCTGAAATTGGAATTTGTGAAACGCAATCGCAGTTAGATTTTGAAAAAATAAAATTATTTCACTTCTTATTTCTATTTAGCAACGCGATAAACTTCTTCTCCTAGACTTACGACTTATGCTCCATCCACGCTAACAAAAATGAGTTGTGTAATGTGATAGGATATTGGGTAATTTATGCGTTTTAGAAAACGATTTGCTTTACTTGCTAAAGTATATGCATTACTGGAGAAACAAGAACTATGCTACTTAATATTTAAACGCAGATTATACAGTGGGGGCCTGCGCATGATGATATTGAAGACAATGAGATGGTAGTTCAATAAATCTAGGTGGCAGGAACAAACTTCCAACCAAGACATTTGTTCCTCCTGTTTTGATGTAAAATATAAACTGAGAGATATGCCCGTTAAAAAGAGTCTTCAATGGGAAATTAACGAGAATAGAGCAGTGACAGAGAGAACATCTCATTTTAGAGGAATTAAGATTGATTGTTAAGGTGAGAGGACCTAAATTGATTGCAGAAATGGCCCAGATGCGGAACTAATGTCCGGCAATCTTTAGGGAGTGGAAATTCATGGACGAATCACTGGATGAAAACTTTTTCTCTGACGAAATTTTGCAGATAGTAGCTAAAATCATTCGGTAAAATCCTAATTTATCGTCTACTTAGAAGGATTTTCAAAATGACGCCAAAAGCGGGATATTCAAATTCGAGTCCATTATAACAGGAAATATGATGTTATAGAAGGGTTGCCGAATGTAAAATCACCAGAATAGTGATATAACACCAAAACTGTTTTTGTTAACTAGCAAACACTAAAATAGAATCCATCCAACTGTTAATGTCAGTTTTATATAACTGATTTTGTGGACATCACGACAAAAACAACACTTTCCACGGAGTAGCAAGTTTTTTACGTATGTATGTATTTGTTTTCAATTATTTTGCATTTCGTATTTTTGTTTACATTTTTGTTGTAAATTATTTTACGTCGTCTATTGTGACTAGATGAAAAATCTCCAAGAAATCGTTAAAAGAAAAAAGAGAACAACTTCGGAAGATCTATAATATCTAATGTGTGTGTGTGTGGCAGAAGTATGATTTGGCTCCTTCACCTGCAGATTTTAGCTGGGTATATTAAAATGGATGGTTGAAGTGTAGTTTTGTCCCACTACTTGGTGACGAAAAAATTTTTGGAGATGATTCACCAAATATGATAACCCTCATTTACTCAGAGACTTGTTACGATAGATGCTTCGATGTGTGGACGGTTATCCTAAAAAATCCCTAATTTGGTGATTTTCAAAATAGTTCCAAGTGATGGTGCTAAACTGCATTTGAACCTTTTCTCCACTCCTTGTATGGCTCTATCAGAAGCACAAACTCTTGAATATCTCAACGTTAACACCCAGGGCTTCGTCGCTAAGAGGCGATTTGCAGGAGTGGAGAGAGCAATTACATTATATGTTAATTAATTATAAGTGCATAGGTTATGTTTTTGTTCTTATATGCAATTTTTGTAACTCGTTTGATTGAAAATGATGTAGAAAAATATAAATAGACCTGTTCGATATACGACCTGATAGTCGGAATTGATCGTGATCGTATGTCGAGGAGGTCATGTAAATGGTTTTGGACATATTAAATGTGGTAAACCAATTATAATATACTATCGCTAATTTTGAATGATTTATTGTCTTCAGATATCGATGTAGAAGTTTATAGTGTTGTCGACTTCTTCATTTGTCATTGAAAGGATAAAGCAATAATATTTGTGAAGTCTTTTTTCTCTTCATCCTGTTTTCTTAAAAACGATATGAATTTTGAAATCCGATTCAATAAGAAATATATAAAATAAAAATTTGAAAGATAAATAAAAATTTGAAAAAATTGAAAATTTTACTAGACATTTATATTTTTGTTTCGAAATACTTCTTAGTTTATTTTATTTATACAACTCTAGTATCATCAACATTATGCAATGAATTTTGGACTTAAAAAAAAACTTAATGAAATTATGATGAAAGAAAGCTATACCCAAAATTAATTTTCCCAAGACAGACATGCTTCAAAGTTTTTAACTTTAAGAACTGGAAATGAAAAATAATAATTTAATTTCATACTAAATACCTTAAATTCCAATTTATCACTCCAGTTCTAATAAATTTAACTTTCTTTTTCAATATATTTCGGTTAAAAAATGCCATTTGGCGCGAAATTTAAATATTGGCGAGATATGTAATTACAAATAAAACCTGAAACCTTTATGATACTGACAGTTTCATGAAAATACATTAAAAAAGGAAAGGAAATATAAAAGAAATTACCACGAAAATAATAAAAAAAAGATTTTATCTCTCATTATTTTCAAATAATATGTGAGTTATAAAGGTGCCAATTTCTTCAAATAATAGGCAATGTGGTTTGATTTCAAATAATTGTTTTAAATTTAAGTAATTTACTTAAAGTGATTTATTTTCTTTAATAATATATAAAAGTGGTATAAAAGAGATCTTGCGTAGAATTAAGATTGGCATTCCGTTAACTGAAAAATAACTTTTTGTCTTTCATTGCAAGCTTGACTTATCGATCTTCGTTCTGTGATATATAATTTTGGACCATGAGCCATGAATCCAAATTTAAAATACACATCAAAACCAGTAAAATATTGGTACAGATCTGTTAGCTGGACGAAAACGATAAATCACCATCTATAACATAGCAACCATTTCACGTTGATATAGCTACACGTGCCATTTCCTGCACCTTATGTTCTTTTTTTTTACCTGAACTTAAACTCTCTACACTTTAGCTTGTTGTAAATTTGGGATTTACCTACAGCAATTAATTTTTAAAACTTTATTACTGACTAATTGATATTAATAGAAAAAATTATTGAATTTATTTAAGACTTTTTTGTTTCTTTAATTTATGTGCTTTTAATTAAGGAAAATATAAATTAAAAAACCCCACTAAGGTGAAATTTAACTAAAGGCACAGAATTGAAATAAAAAATTAAAATAAAGACACATAATTGAAGAAATAAAGAAGTGCTAAATTTTTAATTTAGCACTTCTTTATTTCTTCAATTTATGTGCATTCTTCTGAGAGAACCAAAACATTCGAAAACTGATTCATCTTCAGACATTGAATTCTGAGTGGATTTTTTAGCAGGGCATCAATTTTATCATGAATACTGAAAGTGGTGACACATGCGCCTTGAAATGAGAGATTTAATTCTTTTAAATTGCAAAAGATGACAACTTAGTATGCAAGCTTTAACATCCAAAGAATATCGATTATACAAGAGGACAAATGAAATGGATGATCAATAAAAATGGTTGAATTTCAAACTTCAATTCAAACAATCATATCAAAACTGTGCCTAGGGAAAGCCATATAACTTCTGTGTGATATAGTACAGAAACGTGAAGGTTTCCGAAGTCCTCACAAAGCTCACGGAGAAAACGGTAATTTATTCATTGCGATTATATAAAATTTACGATTTTTGCAACCTCACTTAATGTAATAGATAACTCTGCCAGAAAACATTTACGTTCCAGTGCTTGTCTATAGATACATCAATGAGTCTATTAAATTTTCTCGTTCATCTTCTTTACATTGGCCAAAAGACCAGAATATTTTCCTGTCTTTGATTTTGCATCTTCTGTGCACACACCCACACATTAATCCATTTTTTTTCCAAAATAACCTTTGACTTTATGAAACATTTTAGTATTGTATGGTTACATATAAAAAGAATTTGGTTTAACTTAACTTTCTTAAACCTTATTGTGGTTCTGTGTATATTCTTGTGTATGTAATATGACCATTTGACAGTTATTTGACTCCACATATGTCAGAAGGTAGGTGATCAATAACATTTCAAGAAACGAACACAAAATATTAATATAAAAAATATCATCTAAAAGAAGTGGTTTTCAAAAGCTGTTGATCCGGTGAACCGTTGAAGTCGTTGACGTTGAAATTCAATGGGCGCCCGGAGCGCGGAGCGCTCCACTAGCCCAAATCTGGCATTTAAATGATACATTGGGAGGATGGATTTTTCATGTTGGACATGTGCTTCCTAGGTTGAAGTGTCGAAAATATTTTGATATTCTATTGGAGGGTCTTTGAGAAATAGTAGAATGAAGTTGGAGGAAGTATGGCGCCATCTATTGGAAGTGGAAGGAACTTCAGTAGAAATGAAGAACCGAGAGTCGAAGAAAAGCTGAGCTGAAGAGGAGATCTTGCTTTTGGATTGGTTGACTGGGAAGTAGATGCGATGCTGCTATTGGCTGCCAGCGATTGTGTGTAAGTTACTATATATGATCCGGTGAACATTGAGGCTTCCCCTTTATATACTTGCTGCAGAAGGATGAATTCACTTCTTTACATTTCATTTGATTTTTCACACTTGGCCGATTCGTCCATGTGGAAGCAAAGAATGCTACCTCATATACTTGGTGGTGAGCGTGCAAGGATAGTAAAAAGCCATATGTAACCCGGCGCCATTCCAGAATCTGCATGTATTACAAATATTCTACATTGACTGATTCAAAATTCGATAAAGTATAAACTGTTTAATAAAATAAGAATTAATTCAAGAAATTTCAGCCTTTCCATTATTCTGGAATTTTTTTTTTATTTAATTGAAATTAAAACACAAGAATATATAAAGATAAAATATACCTCCTTGTGAAATTAATAATAAAAAAGCTAATTTTCAAGAATATTTGATATTATCTACGAGCTACATTTTTGTTAAAATGTGTTGTACGTACAATTTATTTTCTTTAATAAAATTAATACTTAATTTAAAAACAATTGCAATTTTTTTGTGGCACATGTAAGAAGCTGTTTTAACATCAACACATTTTTCAAATAAAAAAAAAAACATGGTTTTTAACCTAATATATAGAAATGTTTGTTTACAAGTTCTTTGCAAGAATTAAATCAAAGCAAATCACTACTTCAGTTCTATATTCAGCTATAAGTATTCTGCGTATTGTTCACTTTTAAAAATAAACTATTAAAATAAATTTTATATATTTTATTTCATGTAGTTTATCTGAGGGCAATGCGGCCATTCGTATTGTAAACTGAAATTATAATGTGATTGTGAAACAGTAAATTTTGTTAAAATGAGTTTTTTAAAAAAATATTTGATCCATCAAATAATATCCTTGGAAAAATTTCATGCATTTTTTAGATTTGAAGTTAATTATTTACTTGTTTTTTGTGTAACTAATCCATATGTAGCACATTGTAATAAACCAAATTTGCTTAATTTTTATACGGAGGCAAGATGGATTAAACTGTATCGTAGTTTGATTCAATATTATTTATTGAATTTATTATGAACTACATTTCCAGTAGAGAAAGTGAGTTATATCATATTTAATTAAGAAAATAGGAACGAATTCTGTAACTTGGAAGAGTAATATAAGAGAGAAAATGAAGAGTAAACTTATAAATAAACCAATACAAGTATTTGGATCACAAAAATGGATATTGGGTGTAGAAATATCATGCACACACGAGATGTTTCACAGTTTTTAAAATCTTTGTTGTATTTTCTTTAATTTTTTTAAGATATGAAAACATTTGTTATGTCAGTAAACAATGTTTGTTATGAAAAGCTTTTTCTTTTCTTTTTTTTATCTAGTCACAACTAATATGTTTTTGGATAGATTTTTTTAGACAGATGTTGTTTATAATTTTTTAGGTAAGTCTCCAGATAAAAAGATAGCGCTCATTTTAATAAGAAATTCTTGATCAAAAGAGTAAGAAGTTAAAAGGAAGTGAGTGATTATCAAGCTGTATGTGTGTGGCTAATTTTTTTTACATTAAACTTTTTTTAAATATGGATCTTAGATCTGATTTTTTTCCAAAGACTGTTTTTAAATTTAATTTTGTTCTTGGGTGACGTTAACAAAAATGAAAGGAAAGTGAAAGGTTATTTTCTAACATTTAATCTTCCCTATTAATTTGTCTTTTTTATCAACGTACCCTTGATTAAAAGTGTGAGATGAAAGAATAGGAAGAATTGTGAACCAAAGAGCTAATTACGTGTTGAGGAATTACTTTTTTGATACTTTTTTCCAGGAAAATAATGTGGATAAAATGTATACAAAAAAGATGTTTTCAAACTACTAATTATAAAATTACTTTCTTATACTTGATAATTGTTAATTCTTTCAGTAAAATATAAGTGATATACATCATATAAAAATACATGTCTTCTTAAAAAAATGCTACAAAATAAATTTTTTAAATGAAATGATAACAAGAATATCATACTTTTTCTGATATTTTATTAAAACAAACATTTTTAATACATCAAAGCAAAATAGAAGTAGTGTAAGTCAATTTGATGACACTATTTTAAAAGTCCTTGAGATTCAAACTCAAAGCTTACACGGTATTAAGGCACGTAAGTATAGAAAATTCAAAAAATTAACTAAGCATAAAATAAATATATGCCTATTAGTTGACTAACCTGCCAAAAATAATACCAAAACATGTGTATGCATTTTTAAACTGCGATATAAATTATAGCCAGAAAGATTCTTAATGATTTACTTAGGAATTTCCTTTTTAAAATGCATCGTAAAATCCCATTTTTTCATCTGTTTAAAATTGATAGTAGTGAAATTTTTGTTGAAAATATTTTCGTGCGAAGAGATTTTAGTTATTTGTTACTTTTTGAAATTAAAATAATTTCTTACTTTAAAAAGAAAACAATATTGAATTCAGAATATATATATATATATATATATATATATATATATATATATATAT